>JANHZT010003906.1:197919-220740 GCA_032468215.1 Stegonotus admiraltiensis
TACCTACCTCGGAAGGATGGAAGGCTGAGTCAACCTTGAGCCTGGTGAGAATTGAACTCGCAGTAATTACAGGCAGCCAGCAGCTACATTGAAGCTCAGCAGTAGTGTTTTGAATTCTAAGACAAAAAGATACTCCATTATATGCAGAGGTGCAAACATAGACTTGTCTTTAATTTCTCAAGCCAAATACATCTTTTCTTAGGGCTATAAATTGTTTTTCTAATTAAATACTCAATTTTATTTCCCGATTTCCATGAATCCGCTGCCAGTTCAGTTTTCTTGGATGACATAACATACAAATAATAATGTAAAATAAAATCCTTCAAGTGAAGAATTGCTTAAATAACTTACGATCCTAATGGCTTTTCTTTATGAGTTTATTTGTTTTAAGGAACTGATGTTATTTGTCCTTCTGAAATAAAATTTTCAACCATTTTCCTTCATAGAAAATTACAGATAGTTATATGTTTTAAAGTGTAAAATACTTTAAAATCTTAAAGTACTAAGATGTTAAATTTGTAAGTTTTAGATGCCAGTGATTAAATTTCATTGAACAAGGTATTTATCAGATTTGTTAAAATGGTTCTTGACAGTGGTTTATCCTGAGATCACCAACATTGGTGTTATAGTACATGTGAAAGGGTCAAGCTTTGATGAGTAATGTAAAGAAAGAAAAACTAATCATTGTGTAGTAAATGCTGACAATGCTTTTCTCCCAGTTTATCCTAATTCAGTAAACAAGACTTTCAATCATTGATACTTCATATCTAGGGAGTGTTATAGCATAACTCTTTTAGAAAGAAATCAAAGCAAACCTAATAAACCATATAATTACCAGCCAATTTAAAACTTTGCATTATTAAAATTTATTTGCAGTGCATTCTTATTAGTATACAACATAGTCATTTTAATGCTAGGGCAAGATTACTTCCACCATATAACTTTTATGTAATTACTGCTCAACTCATCACCTGTTTTTACAAGGTGTACCATCTCATGGAATGCCTTGAAGTTGACTCCCCTCCGGTGGTTTTGTACTTGTTAAGGGTCATTTGATTTCAGCAGGCTGTTGAAGCTAATGTTTTGACTAGGATACTGTTGATTCTGTCTCCTTATTCAGCAGCTTTACTATTGTATGGCCTTTACAAAACTGAATTTTAAAACATTGTGAGATACCTTTAGTGGTGATTCACTTAACTAGAATTGTTTATAAATATTTTAACAAAATAAATTTATGACATTGTTCTTTCAAACTGACTCTATGTAAAATCTAAACGATTCAGGCAGATAAGGGAACAAGAGGTTCAGAAATTTTGGCTTAAATTTTTTGGAGCAGCCTGCTCAGCTAATGACTTCAGATATATTGCATTGTAACTCCAGTCATCCCCATCCTATTATTATATTGCCAGCTTGGTGAGTGAATCTTCCAGGTTTTGTCTTGCCTGGTAGAGGCCTTTAAATATTAAAACAAGAACTTTAAATTGGACCCAGAATACTTTTGGCACATATGAAGTACATATAGGTCATAATTAGTAAAGTACACTTTCAAGCATGAGAAATTCTTAATTTAAGCATTCTAATATAGAATACAATATTAATCCAGGCAATTAGGGAATTAATGCTAGGTCAGTTTGTGTAATGTAAGGAAGTGCCAACTGCAGCTAACCAAGCATACATGAAACAGTAATTAAAACTAGATTCTAGAGGAAAAGTGCAGCCTCATTCAGAACTATCTGTACATCTAATGTCAACTACTTGAAATGCCCAGTGAATAATATATGTGTTATATTAGCAAAGGAGCCGAAATGATTACTTACAACATTTGCTGTTTTTCATATAAGTAGTTGTATAGTGGTGCATGTGTTATTTGTAAATGCGGTGTTTTAATGGATAAAATGTAAAAATTTTATGTTTGCATAAACTATTTAAATAAAGACTTTAAAATGTCACATCTTCAAATTAGTAAATTTTTATTTTCTTAATTTAGCTTGTCTGCTCATCTACATCTCACCTTTACTGGTTTCTTCCATAAAAATGGTAAGTAGTTTTTCTCTTTTCCCCTTGTGGTGCTTTTCTCTCAATTGACAAATGTCATTTGTTATAGAATGGGGGAATAAAACTAAGACAATAAAAATACTTTTAAAAATTTACTAATACAACACTATTGTGTTCTGCAAAATATGGGTTATATCCAGTCTGTCAGACAAATTAATTGGCTTTAAAGCTTGAAGGTTAATGGCAATCTTAATTATTTTATTTCTATATATTAGTGTGGAGTACTAAATATTTGTTATAGTCCTTGTCTTACAACCATCCATTTAGTGACCATTTGGAGTTACAACGGCACTGTGAAAGGTGACTTATGACCTATTTTTACACTTACAACTATTGCAGCATGCCCATGGTCACATGATCAAAATTCAGGCGCTCGACAACTGGCATGTATTTATGACGGTTGCAGCGTCTGGAGTCGTGTGATCACCATTTGTAACCTTCCCAGCTGGCTTCCGACAATTAAAGTCAAGGGGAAGAAGCGAGATTCACTTAACAAACACATGAGTTGCTTAACAACTGAAGTGATTCATTTAACAACTGTGGCAAAAAAGGTTATAAAATGCAACACAACTCATTTACCGTCTTGTTTAGCAATGGGAATTTGGGGCCCTATTGTGTTAAGTTAAGGCCTATCTGTACCCAGGATTGAAATTGAGCTTCAAGAAGAATGTTGTGTGCTATGGGTATTCCCCTAAATCTAAAACTCCTGGGCCTTTGTGTTTCAATTGTATTTAGTTGGTGAATATTGTAGATTTCATTGGAAACAAATTTCAGTATTTTAAAATATAAATTTTTGTATCATTGCTGAGTGATGGGAAACAACTGCAGCTCTATTTACGGGTAATAAATGGATGTTTTTGAATTTGAGAAAGGTATGGCTTTGCAACTAAGGCGGTTAAAAATAATATGCTTTTTTGTCAAGCTTAAATAGAGAATGTATGCCAATGGACATCACTAGACAACTGCTTTTCTGCCTAATTCTGCATTCTTTTAACAATGTGTCTGCAAAAAAATGGCAGTTACATTAGGCAATTCCTACTGACATGAGAGCCTTCTATTAGGGATGAGGACCCGGATTGTGGGGGCAATAAGCTGACTTTGTATAAAGAACACTGCTTAGGGGGGAGGCCAAAAGCCCTACTAAGCAGGTATATACAAAAGTATGAAGGCTATTGTTTAATGCATTGTAAGCCGCCCTGAGTCTCCGGAGAAAGGCGGCATATAAATTGAACCAATAAATAAATGAGTGGGCATTTCTAAGGCATCCAGCAAAATATCTTATTATAAATATATTTTGGCCATGCAGAGTTCAATTCTTAATCTTTTCAGGATTTTAAATCTTTCTTTCTATATTGACTGTCTAGATAAGCCATTGCAAAATTCAGAAAATGAACAAAGTTCTGTAACTCTGGAAGTATTGCTTGTAAAAGTTTGCCACAAAAAACGAAAAGTAAGTACTAGAAAGCAAATGTTAAAATAACAGAAAAAATAGAAAAGATAATTATGTGTGCAAAAGTTATAGTTAGTAAAGGAAGAGTGTGTTATTAACACTAAGCTGTTTCTTATGAGAAGCTGTAAATTATCCAAATAAGCCATTTGTTTGCTTTGTCAAGTTTCTCTTTCACTCTTTTTTTATTCGCATCTCTCATTTAAGAACTGGGTTTTCTCATGTTTTACTGCAGATGAAATAGTAAGTTCTAATTAGGTCTTACTTTCTTCAGTTTGTTTACTTGAATTCTAAGGAGAGAGAGCATTTTGCCTCAAACTCTTGAGTTTAATATACAATATAAAGACTTAATTTAAAAACTTTGAGCTTAATATTTTCGATGTATGGCCTTTTCTCTTCGTTGATTTTTTTAAAATGTTGCTTAAGAGTTTTTACATTTTTTTAAAAAAACTGCTTGCTTTGCAAGCTGAATGATGAGTCTTAAAAAGTGCCAATGATTTAACATTTTTTTAAAAAGGTGTTTGAACAAAAGACCAAGAACAAGAGAAAGGCCAAAACCTCCTTGTTAGTCCTTGTGGCTCTTTAGACCCCTTGACACATTAGAAAAGGGTTTTTAAAAACTGCCACCTAATTTTTAATACTGGAAGAATGATGAGACTTGATGAGCAAATAAGTGATGATCTTCACCAGCTTCTCTACCTTTGGGCTTGGAAGGAAAGTGAAAAAGACAACATTTTGACTAATCTGAAAGAACATGGTATTCTACTTTTTAAACTTAATTAGAATTTCAGCAAGATTATTATGTAGCAGAATTTCAGGCATAGTGTTACAACTTTAGATTTAAAATGAAAGGTATAATTAAGTTAGGAAAATGTTTTATTAAAATTTTTAGTTAAAGCTAAATTATAAAATGTGCGAACTTAATAACTTTATTTTGGTCATTGATATTTTGTAAATGATGCAAAACCTGTCAATGGATCATAGCTCAGCCTCAGGTGCTGTTTTACAAATCAGTTTCTTTCCTTCTTTCTTTCTCCTTTTTATGTTGAGTATTGAGTATACTGCCGGTGTGTTATTTCGTCCTTGTTCTGCTTAGAAACATGAAATGTTAATATAGTTCAAGGTCAGAATGCAAAAAAAAGAATCTAGATGGCAGGAGTCTGTTTTTAGCTAAAATGGAAATATATTTTCTGATAGTGTAAAAGATGGGGCTGTATTGCTGATTGGTGTTTGACATAATGTAGATCTAGTCCTCAGGCTTCCATATAAAACTTGTTTGTTTGATTGTCTATTACAGTGTATTTTAGATGGAATGCACCTCTAATATTAATCTTCTGAATCTGTTGGAAAAGTTGCAAACATGAGCTAGCTCAAATTAGGTGATGTAAAAATAATGATTTTTAGAGTCTGTAAAAATATTTTCATTTTTGTAATTGACCTGACCAATGTTAACCACAAAAAATATTGTCCAAAGTATGATTCTTCCTGTCTGGTTCAAACGTTTAGAGACAGAAGAGAAGGAAAATGTAAGCCTTTTTGATAATAGCCTCCCCTCTCTGGAATTTGCTGCCACTGGAGGTACTGTCCAGTATCCCCCATCCTTCTCTCCTTTTGGAGGGTCCTGAAAAACCATCTTTCCTTGGCCCATAGTGGGTTGTTCTAAAACACCATCTAGTTATTGCTTTGTTTTAATATGGGTTGGAGGTGCTGTGCACCACTCAGATTATGTATTGAGGCAATATATAAAATCCTATAAAATAAATAAATGGGTAGCCTTGGGTTTTGCTCTGTTGTGTTCAGCAAATCATCTTATCTTTGTTTGCAGGATGTTAGCTGTCCCATAAGACAAGTACCTACAGGGAAAAAGCAGGTACCTTTGAATCCAGACACCAACCAAATAAAGCCAGGCAACTTTCCATCATTGGCCATTTCCAGCAATGAGTTTGAACCCAGTAACAGCCACATGGTGAAGTCTTATTCATTATTATTCAGAGTAACTCGTCCAGGAAGAAGAGAATTTAATGGGATGATAAATGGTGAAACAAATGAAAATATTGGTAAGAATATAGTTATTTTGTTTTCACTTGAAAGAAAAAAGATGTAGCCAGTTCTTGAATGTGTAGGCATTCATTGCATAATATTTCATACATACCTTTTATCTGTCTAGGTTCAGTTTTGGCTCAAAACTGTGTCCTTGAGTAAGGTTTTCTTTTTCAGGAAGGATTGTAAAAGATTCTCACATCACTATTTATTCCTATCTCATTCTCCAAAGGAGCCTAAATTCATTGCTATAGCTGTCCAATAGAATATTAACATATTTTTAAAAACCTAATACTTACATAACTTTGCTTTTTGGCCTTGGCCTTGTGTATTATAAATCTAAACAGGAGAGAACAGCAACTTGGAAAAAGACATAAATGGAGAATAATCCACTTCCTGAGGGCAAGGTTTTCAGTTCTTGATGCAATCATTTTATTGCAGGTAGTTTGAGAAAGTTTAACATATTGCTATAATAAAAACAATTCAGTTAAGTAGTTTGGTGTTTCCATATTGACTAGAATCTGTTTTGCCCTAGAAAATGATTACATATAGCATATGTAAGTCAGACATTTTGAAACAGGAATAATGAAAGTACTCTGGCTAGTATTTGAGAAATGATACACCTTGAATAAAAGAAAGATCAGTCCTGAACAAGACTACAAATTTACAAGTTCCATTGTCTTTTAACATAGTTTGAAGTTGGATTTCCTATCAGCATCATCCAAACAGCCTATGTTAGCAGAATGCAAATTGAATTTACTTTTATGGTACTTTAGTACTCTTTATCTAGAGCACATGCAATTGAGAACAGTGAATTGTTTTAATAAAATCTTCTTGTTTGTATTAAAACTTTGCTGCCTAGAAAGGATTTCTATACCAAAGAAGGGCTCTGGTTTTAGTTCTTTTTTAATTGCTTTCTATTTTTACTATTTATCTGTAAACAGCTGTTAATGAGCAAACTCAAATAATAAACCTCAACTGCACGAGTAGTGAATTATATTAGTTAATATGTATGTTTATATAGTAACTGTATTTAATTACAGATGTTAATGAAGAGCTTCCAGCTCGAAGAAAACGAAATTCTTCCAACCGTGAAGATGGAGAAAAGACTTTTGTAGCACAAATGACTGTATTTGATAAAAATAGGTAATGTGTTCTTAAAAAGGAGTTTTTTCCCTGGCATATGTTTCTATTAGCCTTTTAAATGTGGGTTTTATTTTAGCCTGAGGGTTCCTATGAAATTTAATTTTAATACCTTTATTGGACTTCAAGGGTTATCTTTTTGCCAGAATTCTGTTAACCACAATTAACAAAGTTATATCTGCGAAAGATATGTTAAACAGTGTGTGTTATTTTAGGACCACACAAAGCATTTGTACAATATATTTTGAAATGTCACATTTTTTCTGTTTTTTAAACAATAGAATTCATCCAAGTGGACCAAACATGAGAAGTAAATCTATGGTTATAAGGGTGGGAAGAAGCAAGAAAAGGCTGAACATGGGTGGGTGGCTGTGTATGTCAATCATCTGGGAGCAAATTTAAAGAGCAGACAAAAGCTTGACAGAAGAGATAATAGAAGCAATAATATTATATACAGATGGTCATCAACTTACAACCATTTAGTGACTGTTCTAAGTTACAATGATATTGAAAAAAATTCCCCATTGACTTTGCTTCCAACAAAGCGAAGTAAATGGGGCAAGCCAGATTCGCTTAATGACTGTATGGTTCACTTAACAACTGCAGTGATTTGCTTAACAACTGTGGCAAAAAGGTTGTAAAATGGGCCAAAACTCACTTAACAACTGTCCTGGCCTCAGTTGTCATAAATTGACTATCTGTATTTGCCAATCCTAAAATAGATGAAGACTCCTTTACACTATTGGGATCCAGCCTCTTTATTAAGTCAAGTGATAAGTCAGTCCAGAATGCATAGTTAACACAGCAGAGATCAGTGTACTAAAGAATCAGCATTTTTTCCTTCTAAAATAGAAGGTTATTTTATATAAGTCACCTTCACAGACAAAGGGCATATAGCATACAGTTAACATTTCTAGCACTAAATCTTTAAAAAAATGATTATGATATTTCTGATACAGGAATTCTGTCAGTCTGAAAAAGACCAAACACTTGGATATGAAAAGTAACAATAGGCCAACTAACATTTCAGTATATTATATTTCTTCCAAATAACATAGAAACATGATTAACAGTTGAATTAAAATATAATCTATTATAATCTATGAATTCCTTTAACAGGTTTTAGTTTTGGAAATAGTCTTTAATCCTTTACCCTAATATGTATGTTTTGACATTTTTATTTTCTTATCCTTTTCTTGTTCCAATTATATTGTTTATTACCTTTCCACATTAAGAAATTTGTTTTTATTTGACAACATTAACGTGGGTAATTTAGAGATAATGAAGAAAACCCATAAATTTCATAAATATTAAATCAAGCTGTGTGACCATAATTAAATATTGAATAATAACATTTTTTGTAACAGGCGGTTGCAGCTTCTTGATGGAGAATATGAAGTAGCCATGCAAGAAATGGAAGAATGTCCCATCAGCAAGAAAAGAGCAACATGGGAAACAATACTTGATGGGAAGGTAAGAACCATTAGTGCCACCAGAACTCCTCTCAAAAGTTGCATGAAGTTGATGAATTCCTTAGCTCCTGATGTTAATGACTTGAAATTTTATTAATAGGGCAAGTGACTAGTAGGGAAAAGAACAGTTTACTTCTGTAATACAGCAATGCTCCAAATGAAATATTTTGAAATAAATACTTCTTTTTTAGAAGATTACGCTACATGAGGCTTGTTGTTCAGATGACTGACCATTACTGATGTGTTGGGATCACATTTGAAATGTCTTGATGGCTGAGAGTGAACAGTTAAAGGGGAAATAAAATTTACAAATTTTTACATGGGAATATAATTAGATGTAAAGTATGGTATGTTCTTACTATAAATCTTTGCAGTACACAAACCATTCCACTGTCCCACTATTGCAGTGAAGGTTATTTGGCTCTTAACAACAGTTTAATAATGATCTTTTCTCAATATTAATTTTTTATGGATGATTTGTTCCATTTCACCTTATGAAACACTCCTTTGGAAAATTCTTTAAAAATATTTTTGTTTTATTTCAGAGGCTTCCACCATTTGAAACATTTTCTCAGGGACCAACACTTCAGTTTACGCTTCGATGGACAGGAGAAACAAATGATAAACCTGCCACTCCTATAGCTAAGCCCCTTTCAACACGGAATTCAGAGAGTCTCCCTCAAGAAAATAAGTCAAATTCTGTTAAACCTACACAAACTATAGGTAGGTGAATATCTGAAACAGAAATACTAGTTAAGTTGTGATGCTTGCTTGCCGGAGAAATTTTTAAAACTTTTATTTTATTTCAAGTAAATTTAAAATAGTACATGAGTCATATTGAGATTAAACTAAAAGAAAACTGATGAGTAAATAGAAAATAAATTAAAAAGAAAAATATAAAGAAATGGTTTCTGATCTTTACAGAAGTTTTAAATATAGTACATTTATGTTATCCCTCTCTGTAAGGTTACGTAATGACTCCCACATTATACCCTTTCTAACCATAAAACTCAGAAATCACACAAGTTTATCTTTATTTGTTCATTTTCAGCAAAAAGTCCATACAGAGTTTCCAATCATTATCAAATGTAGATTTTTCCCTAATAAGTCAATTTTGCCATCTCTGCAAACACTATCGTCTATCATTCTATCAAATTCACCAACCATTCCTCCATTGTAGGTATTCCACATTTTTTTTACTTCACAGTCTAGCTGGAATCATGCCATTAAAATACTGATCAGGATGAACCCTCCTTAGATTCGTAGCCTAAAGAAAATCAGCTAGGTGCTGATATTTGTTGCCTTAGTTAAAGCATCTCTTTGTGAAATAAAAATTTAAATCGCTCAGTTACTGATTGCTGTAATTGGCATATGTAGCAAAAATGACCTTCAAAAGATTTCAGTCTTGTACATTGTATTAAGACTATTTATATAGTCATTGACTATTCACATTCTATTTAGCTGTGAAGGAATCTTTGCCATCAGATCTACAAACGAGAAAAGAGAGAGATGTTACAAATGAGCCTCGCCAGAAACTGAGAATATTTTATCAGGTATTGACTATCTAATATTTCTGTTTGTTATGGGTCATTGTTTTATTTTATCTATCTGTCTGTTAGAGTTTTATTCTACCTTTGTTACTTTATAAGTAACTCTATACTTATAAAGTACTTATAAGTACTTTATAAGTATAAAGTTAAAGCTTGGTGGTTTAACCACTAGGCAAAACTGGTTTGTAATCATTTCCCCCTGTTTTTTATGAAAGAAGGAGCTAGCTATCACTTCTTGGTTTTCAGTAGAAATATTCACTGATTCATAAAATGCATACTAGAAAGAAAATGAATTGCAATGTAGGTTTTTTCCTAAAAGAAACTCATGGTAACATAATCTCTTTTTTTAGTTTCTTTATAATAACAACACAAGGCAACAGACTGAAGCTAGAGATGACTTGCATTGTCCATGGTGCACATTGAACTGTCGCAAGCTTTACAGCTTACTTAAACATCTCAAACTTTGTCACAGCCGATTTATTTTCAATTATGTGGTAAGTATTCTAGTAAAATCACTTTGAGTTTAATATTTTATTTCCACTGGTGGTGTCTTAGTGGAAGAGTATTCTATTATAGAAAGCTACATTGTAAATTTCTAGATGGAGCCCAGAAGGTAAGTGAACAAATTTAATACTTTTTATTCAATACTACTCAGTAATAGTAGCTACAACAGTGAAAAATCTACATTAAGTGCTGTCATCCTTCTTAATGTACCCAGTAACTCAGAATAAACAAGTAGTGGCTAAAAGTTGGTTTGGAATCTTTGTGCAGCAAGATTTAGAAAACTCATTCTTTTATTTATTGCAGTATCATCCAAAAGGTGCTAGGATAGATGTTTCTATCAATGAGTGTTATGATGGCTCCTATGCAGGAAACCCTCAGGATATTCATCGTCAGCCTGGGTTTGCCTTCAGTCGTAATGGACCAGTCAAGCGAACTCCAATAACACATATCCTTGTATGCAGGTCAGTAGAAAATGGAGTTCGTCTGCAGATGTATATGAGTAAAAATCACATCTGTGATGCTCTCATCACATTAGAGAAAGTAACTGTGATATTATGAGAGCTTACTGTTTTGATATGTTGGTGTTTTTAAATTAAGTTTACAAGAATAATTGATAATCTGGATATATTGCTGCCAGGAAACAACTACCGGTAGGTTTCTAGGCTTCAGTCCTCAAGTGGTCTTTGTAGGGTTGCAGTGCTGTTCAAATGTTTAAATACCTGGTTGAAAACATTAACACTTCATTTTTTAGACCAAAGCGTACAAAAGCCAGCATGTCGGAATTTCTTGAATCTGAAGATGGAGAAGTAGAACAGCAAAGAACATATAGCAGTGGCCATAATCGATTATACTTTCACAGTGATACTTGTCTACCTCTACGCCCACAAGAAATGGAAGTTGATAGTGAAGATGAAAAAGATCCCGAATGGCTACGGGAGAAAACTATAACGGTAACTTTGACTGTATCACAGCAGACTGTGATACCTTCTCTTAATCTGCTAATATTATTAGTAGGTGGAAGTGGTACAATTGCTGGTGTAAATAGCAAGGAGCTAGATTATGTACAGAACAGGAAATTATTGTCAGTCAGGTTCTGAAATGTTTCTTCTATATTAATTTAATTACTATGGAAGGAAAAAAATATATAATGTAGGGAAGAGAACCTTTCATGTTTAGATCGGATGTTGGTCATAAGATTTCCATATTTTACAACTAGAGGCTCATAAATGGCAAATATAATCAGGTATTTGATACAAAATGAGGCCATCCATTTATTTTTCCAGTGTTGCAATATCAGGGTTTTTTGCCATACCAAGTGCCCAGAGAATCCATTTATATTGTCCAATTGTCCAACTATATAGGTGTATATTTCAAGAGAATGTTATCCTTCGAAATTTTTAGCTTTTGTCACACTGTCATGTTTACGTGGTCCACTATTTTCTCCCAAAACTTGTTATGTGTAGGACACTGTAAAAGCATGTGTTTTAAAGAAACATTTTTATTACATCTCCAACCAAATGCTGTCTTAAACCATTTTTTTTTTGTACAAATGTAAATGGGAGTCCAATAAATTCTAAATATTTTTTTTTTGCATGAGTCAGGGGTCCCCAACACCCAGTCCGTGGACTAGCACCAGTCTGCAGGCAGCACATGAAATCGGTCTCCAGTCCACAGAAAAACCTCTCCACGGAACTGGTCCTTGAATCCCAAAAGGATTCAAATTAAGTCATAATTTGAGGTCCACTGACACTCTTGCTATAGAAGTTAAGACACTCCTTCATTTGTCTAGGCAATATGGGAACCCAATAATTATTTATTCCACTTGTTTCTTAGCATCTGCATATCTCACTGATTTATTGATAACAAATACCTATAAAAACCAATTTTATTTATTTTATTATAGTGTTGTTAAAAATGTTGTAACTGTAAATATTGCTCTTGGATCACATCTGATAGATGCTGTTTATCTTTTAACACAGCATATATTAAAAATTCATCTTTATCATCTGTCAATTGGTCCAGAGTTAAAATATCTCCGCTTCCATCCAATTTTTTCTATATTACATCTTTTCCCCAAATTTTTAAAGTTGGGTTTCCCCATAAAATCAATTTACCATGAGGAAAAGGGTCTTTTTTATTAGATATTACATTCTATAACTTTGTGGTGTATTTGTTTCCAGAGATGCTAGACTTCTTAGTACTTAGACCCCAATATTGCCCAACCAACCAAGTGTTGTGGCATCCTTATGATTATTATTTCCTTTGCTTTAACTAACTTCCAATGGTTGTCTCACTGCAGCAAATTGAAGAGTTTTCTGATGTTAATGAAGGAGAAAAAGAAGTCATGAAATTATGGAATCTACATGTTATGAAACATGGGTATGTGTTCTATTTTTAATCTAAAATGGGCAAGAACAACAGAAATATGGCTGAAAAAATTATTCAGATTTTCAGTTCAAATTTTAAAAAATATAAAATATTTTGCTGTCCTTAATGTACTGAGAATTTTTAAAATTTTAAAAAGTTGGAAATTGTGGCAATATGGGCAAGAATGGTATTTCTAAGCAAGATTCTTTTAAAACTTGCATCTTTTGAGAATTCCGAGCAATCAATCCAAATTTTGTTTTTTCAGCAGTGACTGTGAGCCCAACTAAATAGTAATAATTTGTTTTATGTTTTAATGTTAACAGATTTATTGCTGACAATCAAATGAATCATGCCTGTATG
Organism: Stegonotus admiraltiensis; assembly: GCA_032468215.1. Taxonomy (NCBI): domain Eukaryota; kingdom Metazoa; phylum Chordata; class Lepidosauria; order Squamata; family Colubridae; genus Stegonotus; species Stegonotus admiraltiensis. The sequence goes on from JANHZT010003906.1 coordinate 210,858, forward strand.
CTGTTCGTAGAAAATTATGGACACAAAATTATTAAGAAGAACTTGTGTCGGAATTTTATGCTTCATCTAGTCAGCATGCACGACTTTAATCTTATAAGCATTATGTCAATAGACAAAGCCGTTACTAAGCTCCGAGAAATGCAACAGAAATTAGAAAAAGGAGAGTCCATTACAGCCACATCATCTGAGGAGTTTACAGAAGAACAGACGGGTGCAACTAATGGCTATAGCGATGCTAATTCTAGGGAACGGTCTTCAGAAATAGATAATACATCTTGTATGACAAAACAGAATAGAAAACAGAAGATCTGAAAAGACCAGCTGACAAAAAAAATGAAGTGATATTCTAAGATGCATGAACTCTATAAGGAATTTAATAAGATACACAGATTTTTAACAGGCACTGCTGGAAACAAAGGATTTCATCACAGATAGTGTTGATATGGTTCCTATTGAAATAATTACGCAAGTGCAACATGTATATCAGTTCTAGTGATGTAATGACAATACTCAAAGTTTGAGCATGAAGAGCAATACAATTTTTGGAAATTTTAATTATGAGATGTACTGAATTTACATAACTTAAGTATATGTAAACCAGTTTTTATATAAAGATTTTTGCATCAGTAATGGTTGACTTTCCTACCACGGAGTTAAAAATGAGAAGAGATTGGAACAGTTTATAATTTGTACTTAAAAATTCTGTTTCCTTTTTGTAGAAAATAATGTATCATTTAAATTTGATCCTTTGTTTTTATTCTATCAAATTAGAAGACTGCAGTTTTTAAATACATTTTTAAACATTCAAGTGTAATATTGCACTTCTATAATGTCCATTTAGGGGGAAAATTGCTTTATCTATTGCAAACACAGGGATATACTATATTAATTGTGCCAGTAGCCTAAAAGAATTTGTTGATATCATCTAGTATATAAGATCAGACTGTTTAGGGCGGATGAAGATGACGAGATGCTGCTTTAACACCTTCAGGTGATGGTGGGCATTTCTGCCTATATTTGCATGTATACAGACTGCAGAATCAAAGCACAGTTAACCTGGGACTTTTAGATGCTACTTTTAAGGGGGAAAATACACTGTAAAATTGGTCCAGAACCAATGCACTTCTTTTGCAAGTATTCTGTGATGTATTGCATTCAATACAGATGCCAACTAAAAGTCTGGTGCAGTCTTGCACTGCTCTTAACACATTAAAGCATATGTTTACAGATTTTCTTTTTTTCCAATGGAAAGTAGCTTCACTACTGGTACAGTATCAGCACCAAGGGTTTGTTCCAGCAAGCACTGTGGTTGAGTGACATCACCTCATTTTTTTAAAAAAAATTCTTAAATAGTTCATTTTTCATATTCCTTATTTATAAAGGATCAGTTATGTAAATACAATTTAAATTTGTTTTTATTTCATTCCATCATCGTAAGGAGGCAGTTCCCTGTTTTGGATTTTGGCTTTGGAATGGGTGGGGAAGAAGCTTCCTAATGGAGATTTTCAAAACTTTATAAAAACTGTAAATACTGACTTTGGTCCCTAAAGGTGTGTTTAACTGTGAGACTATTTAACTAATGGTGTGGATGTGATTTGTCATCCAGTATTAAGTTCTTAGTCACAGATTTGTGTCAATAGCAAAGAGGGAGACTACAGTTTTCATTAGATGTCTTTTGTCTGCTCTGAGTTGTAGCAAACTCTAATTACACCTTTGAATAGCCGGCAAGCATTTCTCTTGGGCTTTAATTTGCTAAAGCTGTGCACATATGTAAAGAAATATTTTAGGAGAGACATAGATGTAGAGTTATTGCTTATGTCACTTAAGCAGTCGCGCTCTCAATGCTTAAAAGGAGGCTAGCATTCTTTGCACAAAAAGTTGATGACCCCCAAAAATAGTAATCAAATTACTTCTGTCAAGTAAACTTTGTATGTCATGTCCATTTATAATAAAAGCTGAGAATCCCTTTGTTTCTATTTATAATAAAGATGGATTTTCTATATGTACTCTTAAATGAGACTTTGAAGAAATCATGTAAACTGGATGAACATTTGAATGGTACAGTAGATAAAGACAATTGTTTAATGAACCTTTTGTTTTTACATTAAATGTTTATTTGAAATTGAATTTTGTACATAAAGTTCAATATGTAAAATCTGCCAATGTGTCATGTTGAATCTTTTCATATACTGTATATGCCAAAGTGAATTCAGAACCAGGCAAATTTAGTTGTGGGGGGGGGACGGACATAGTATTTGCATTTGGACTAATTGTGATCTGTGATAGGACTTGAAATGGATGGGCTTTTTCTGCCTGCCTGCCTGCATTCTGGATATAATACTTTTTTAAAAGCCCCCCCCCCTTTTTTTTTAAAGACTTGCAGTTAAAATAAGTGTAATCAAGATAAAACATACCAATAGTATCTCAAAGATAAAGTCTGATACCATGATTGTCCATGAAGAAATCAGAAATGGTCAATGTTCAGATAGGCAACAAAGTTTTTTTTTCTTTTCCTGTCTGCCAATCAGTAAAATACAAAAGCAAAATTATTTTTCGCAACATTAACATCAAGTAGAAATGTTTTGGAAAATTAAGATGGTAAAAACATACTTCCAAATGTATGTCTCTGATCTACACAAATTCAACCAGAGCCATAAGTGCAGTCTTTTTGAAATCAGAGTAACAGGTAATCTTCAACTTAGGGCACAATAGGGACCCAAACTTTCCTTGCTAAGCGATGCGGTCATTGAATCACTTTTTTTTTGACATTTTTTTTTACCAAGATCATTAAGTGAATCCAGCTCCCTCCATTGACTTTGCTTGTCAGGCATCCCTGGGAAGATTCAAATGGCAATCATGACTGGGTCACTGCAACCATTGTGTGTGTGTATATACCAATATATATACAGGTTGACAAATGCCCAAATTTTGATCAGGTGACCATAGGGACACTGCAGTAGTTTTAAATGTGAGGACCGTCACAAGTCACTTTTCCAGCACCATTTTATTTTTGAACAGTTGTTAAACGGTTTTAAGTTGAGTACCACCTGTACTTTTAACAGTACCACCTGTTTCGCAATTTTTTCTAATGGGAATTCAGCAAATGGTTCTAGCACTTTAGTTCAGCTGCTATTAGTAATGTGCTGAATTCAAAGCATAAAATGTAACTGCTTAAAAATTTGATATTGCTCTGCTACATAGAGATAATGCCTTTTCATCATTTACCTACTAACTTATATCGTATACCCTTGACCGAAGATCGGTACACTCCTATCTGGGATGGTCGTCCTCTTCCAGCGAGCACGCAGCTTTGGGAGGGACGCACATGGAGCGGTGAGGGAGGAAGGGGACACCCACCTAGCTAGCCAGCCAGATCAGCCAAATCAACCCTGGCGATCAATGGGGTGACAGATGTTGCAGCCAGATCGCCCTCACATCCATACCTATTAAGTTGTTCATAGTGAAAATCAATTGCAGTGATAATGTTGGCAGGAGCCAGAGTGAGGACGGGAGCTCACCCCCACTGTGTGGTGCTCAGGTCTTGAACTTGAGCTGCCGGCTTTCCAGCTGACAAAATCAGCATCTTAACCGCTGAACCACCACGCTGCCTTACTTTAAGGAGAGGTGATCAGCTATTTCCAAGAGCAATTTTTCTTAGATATAAATTGGCAGATATAGGTATATCTCTGTTCATATTTACTAAACTCTTTATGTTCCGTTATGAGCTGATGCAATGTTCAGCACACAGTTTCTGGGGAATAAAACTGCTAAGCCCTCAAGGCATATTCTGTGTTTTGCTACTCTATCTTGTTTTGGTACTAAAGGTAATGAACATTTTCAAAACTGAGCTAAATTGCTTCCCAAAAGCAACTTCTTCAGTATTCAAACTTTGAATAAAGTAAGTAAATAATTCTGATTATTTAAATTTCTTTGCTATTTTTAAACTTTTAGCAGGATGTCTACTTAGCTTCCATTGAAAGTAAGACTAATAGTTTTGAAAAATGGCTCCTAATTTTCTGTACCTGAAGTTTCAATCAGACACTTTCAAAGAATTTGGGTTCTAGTATAACAGAAACAAAAGGCTCATTTTTTTCGGTTGCTGTATAATTACCAAAAATGTTAAAAACATCACTGATTTTACTCTGTATCCCATCTTACAATTTTTGAATCTCGCCTCTATTCATGTGTACAACTACTTGAAAATTCCTGGATATGAGGGCAATGACACCATCACTATTTCTAAAGGAATGTAGGCTTTCAAAAATAATAAATTTAGAACCAAATTTTCTTGCAAAAAAACCCCCTCCTTTCCTTAGCTTTCTACAGCATAATTTTAAGCAACTGTTTTGCCTTAATTTCCTGATATATCTTTGAAGATCAAAAGAGAAAAGATCCAAAGGTCTTTCTTATTTTAAAAGCAGCTGTTGCCTTTAAAATAAAAGCACCTTTGGAGCAACCATGACCTGGATGAATGAGAACATTCAGAGAAAAGATTTCACCACGACTGGATAGGGTACAATAAAGTCAAATCTTTATTAAAAAGTCATGATACAAAGTATCTTGAGGTAAATACATACAAGTGCATACAAAACATAATTCCATGCTAACTTTGCCTCCAAGTATTGCCACCTCATATGAATACTGTCTGAACAAAGAATCCAATTTTTCAGAATTCTTATGGCTCTAAAATACTGATTCAATTTCTTTTGAACATTTTTGCTGCTCATATCAAGTTCAAGGTAGCTTTCCTGTTTCATAGCTTTTTTTTTTTTCAAAACCAGCCTTTACCCTCTCAAGAGATAAAATCTCTCTATTTCCTCTTTCTCTTCCATCCCCAGCTGCAGAAAGTCAGCCTTTGCTGGGGGAACAAATTTCTATTGCTATAGCAAAAAAGCTTTTACAAAAGTTTAAGAAATGGGAAAAAAATTCCTTATTAGCTCAGCATCTACATGCCTTCCTCATACAAGACAAGAGGTCTGGGTATATTCAAAAATGAAGATCTTACTCTATCCAAGGGAAGGATAAGAACTACAACCCAAACATCTGGATAGCATCCAGCTGTTTTAAATTTTGATTTACATTTGTTGGTCTTCTAAAAGGAGAACATTTGGATTATGTCCTCCATTCTGTCTGTCACTAGATGTAAAAAAAAAAAAATTACTTATTTTAGAACATTGTAAAGGCATTTTGTACAGTATACAGTACATGAGATTGCAAATGTCCTGTGGCAATCCTTCAAGAAGAGGAAACTGCATACATACGTGTCTGAATACCTTTGCAAATCCCGATTTATGTGTAGCATTCTAAAAAGGGGGAACTTCCAACCTACCATCATATAATGAACATACAAAGCTAAAGGTGAACTAAAGTATCTCATTCCTTTTTCTGGGGGGAGGGGTGTACCAGTTTTGTGTTACGCTCAGATACATTTTCACAGAGATCAATAATAAGAGAGAAAAAGTACAGTATATGGATGATCTGGTTTGCATTTCACATTCCTAAAAAAGGAACGTTAATACATTAATATCCTTTCCCAGTCTATATTCTAATGAACATAAGGCAAGGTGGTGATTTATCTGAGTACAAGAGAAGAATTTTGGTATGGCTTGATTTTAAACCGGGGAGGGGCAGAGGTAGGATTCTAACATCCTTAAATCCCAGCTTCTTATAGGATATCTTGAGATGGGTGGGGGGGCCGCTAACCATTTTTATTTAGATTCTGCTCGAGTATTTCATTAGCCTTCCCCAAAATTCTGCCTCCAGATATATTGGGACTTCAACCCCATAATTTTAATAACCAAGAGGAAATGAAGTGAAATATATCTAGAAAACATCAGATTGCAATAGACAAGATAAGGTTACATATTCCTTGTGTTACATATTCCTGAACCAAAAGATCTACTACCCATTAATCAGATATTAATGCGACAACTTTTACTTAGTGCTGAAACCAGAGTAACTCCTAGCTGGGAATCCCATCATATAAGAAGGGAAGGGAGGAATTTTGCTCTTCTTTTTATCAACAGTTTTTTTTCTTTGCTTACTTATCAGATGGGGTAGCAGCTAAGGACTGCAGCCTGGGATCAAAGATTTAAAGTTTAAGAAAGAAACTGGTTGCAAATGTTACTTAATGGGATACCCTTATTGCAAGGAAACAGCTGCCAAAACAGGGTTCCTCCATTTTGGGAGATAGGCATGCCAGCGATTTAATCATATAAAGGAGATCCCAAAAAGAGGGAATTCACTTGCCCATGTCAAAACAGCAAAATGGTGATTAACTGCAGAGGCTGAGAGCAAGAATGCTTTAGCTGTTACTCTCTGCTTAAAGTTAGTACCTGGCTCGTCTGCTAACTTGGTTACGTCAACCAAAGTCTAAAAAGCATGATAAGAGAGCTCTACAATGCGTTCTTTTCTATAGGGTACCTCCTTGTTTGCAAGTTGGCTTGCATACCCTGTTGGCCTGACCCCAGTTTCTATAAAATTTATCTGAACGCAAGTCTAGGTAAAGACGGCTGTGGCGAACATAACTTACTTGCTACACAAAACTCTAGGCTCCATACAAGTTGTTCAGGAAAGGTCTAAAACATTTGCACCTTAAATATTTCCTGGACTGTGTTGATATCATCTTGAAAAAGGCACAAGCTGTAGAAGACACTGCAATGAGCACAGAGGAGTGGGGGAAATGCCACTTAAGTGACAAATGCCATGAATGAAATTTTCTCTTTCACATGTGCAATATTGTTCAACAGGAGCATCAAACTAAGGCACGTTGGTATCATACGCTTGCCAAAAAAAATTGTTTCGGCTCAGATTTCTTCTGCAGTAAACAGCAAGGCACTGAAGGAAAAGGATAATGCAGAGTCCAAAAGGACTTATTGCCCAGTGGACAGAAAGCTTCTGGTAAGAGCAGGTTGAGGTACAGCATTTCAGTACCGAACTCTGATGAATAGGAAAACATACATAGAGTTTTGGTCCATTAACCCTGAGCCAAAGAATAACACTAGGCAAACTTAGTAAAGTATAACCAAGCATTGATAGCAGGACCACAGTAACAGAATCATCTCTACCTTTTTCTTCCAAGACCACACTCTCTCTTGGTGATCTCCAGAGGTGGACTACAACTCCTATAATCTCCCTTTCACTAAATTCTTGACTAGGAATTGTGGAAGATCATGTCCAGGCCCTCTGGAGAACATCCAAACGGAGAGAGCTGTTCTACCAAAAAAAAAAGAATACTCAAAATGCATGATGTCGATAGCAAACACAACAGCTTACATAAATTTTCCAGGTTACTCAGCGTTTCACCAATATTTCAGGTGAATCCAGTAGAGAAGACAGAGTTCAAGTAATGTTTATCTCTCAGAAAAGTGGCATCAAGCAGCTCACTGAACCAAGAGCAGTATACCAAAGACACACAGATTTAACGGCCTGGATGAGCAAATAATTGTGTCATTGGAGTCCAAACCCTTTGAATGACACCACCGAAAGACAACTACTACTTCTCAGTCTAAGAGTTAGAATACCAAAACTTTCCAGCCGGGATAGGAGAAGGAGCATCCAAAATACAGAGAACCACAGCACTCATCAAGTACCCAGTCAAAGACCACTTCCCTGTTGTTGGAACTAATTGTCACTCTGAGTTTGAAGTTCCCCCCATTATTATTATTGCAAGGGCCTAAATTCACAGTTTCCATGTCGAAGGTTACAGCTGACCCTGAAGTCACTGCAGGCAATTGGTTGGTCATCTCTTTTCCATTGACAAAAACAGCTCCTGTAATAGATAAGAAATGCTGGTGAGCCAACCCGGACACATATCAGAGTTTTCAATTTCCCATGGAAATCAAGTAACTTCTGAGCTTTCAGAATTCACCTTCTGTAATGACTTGCAACACACTTCATGGACACCTTGTTAAATTACATTCTTGTCACTAAAGACAGTAAGTTGGCTTGCTTGCAAAACAAAGGTGGTATTCCAATTTCATTATTCCCAAATATGCCTCTTCTCTTTCATATCCAACTCCCCAAATCAAAAGTGAATGGTGGAAACCATCCCGGGGAACTAAATACAGTAGCAGAACATTCTCATTTGTTGGTCTCCTGACCAATACAGTTATTAATAGTTAAACCTCCCAAGAAAGACCATTTTATAAGAGTGCCATTGCCCCAAAAATAGTTAGGACCAGTGGTGGGATTCAGCCAGTTCGCACCACTTCGGGAGAACCAGTTGTTAACTTTCTGAACAATTTGGTGAACTGGTTGTTGGAAGAAATCATTAGGGCAGAGAACCCTAAGGTTGTTAAATTATTTGAATCCCACCACTGGTTAGGACTCCCACACTATTCCACATAGTGTCTGACACACACATCAGTAGTACTCATTTACCATACTGGCAGCAAGAAAAGAGGAAAAATTATTTTCTCAGTTCACAATTCTTAATTACAAGTGGTATGGCAAATCTTAAAAAATATTGTTGTAAAGGGTTGCCTAATTGTTTGGGGTCAAGGGCTACATTCTCCGTACAGAAACTTAATGACATAAACCTTAGGATTTACTGATCTTCATGTATTTATAATTTCCCCCCTGCCAAATGAAAAGGAGGGTGTGTTATGATGATGTTAAGAGGAAACCAGGCCATCAAAGAACCCAATGGCTGGACACCATAAAAGCTGACATCAGCCAGAGCATAGAAAAACTCCCAATAAATAGTGCAAGGTTGGAAGATATGGAAATACTTGCAAAAAGTCAGACACGACTGAATGTATAACATCGTCGTCATCATTATGATAAATATTGAAGGGGTTAGTCATGTACCTTTGCTGTAGCCCAGCCAGGCTTTTAAAAATTAGAAGCCTGCTAGGACATGGACATCTATGCCTTGACAAGCCTCTTTCCCAAGATACTGCTTTTTTGCACACCTTCCTTGGCAATCTTGGGAAACCACCACATTTATTATTTTCCATCACCTATTTAGGATTCTTCCATGTCATAATACAGTCATTCTATATACATTAAAATAACAATACATCAGGACACTGTGGAGATTGCAGGTTGGCCAAATCAGATCTTTTTGCAACTCACCATTGGTACTAATGCACACAGCTCTATCCCGTTGCAAAGAATCATAAGCATTCAGCTGCTCAACACAAACTCCAATACTATCTTTCCTGTCTGGCTGTCCAACTGTTTCAATTCTATGAAGAGAAAGGAGGAGGAAAAAGCAGCTATATTTAGAAAAAAATGTTAATATAAACCACGTCCTTGATTTAATGCACCCTCCTTTAAATCTCACAGTCTAGGAATCTGCAAATTCAGCTCTCTCCCATCTGGTGTTCCTCACATATACTGAAATCCAAATCCTACCATCCCAAAATATGTTCAACACTCACAACACTTACCGGCTTTGGGAAAGTTACTCTAGTAGATGAGATAGTTTCAATTTGCCTCAATTCATCTTTCTTAAAGATGGAAAATTTCTAGGATTGGGAAAACCAACCATCATGTTTTGCATAAGGGAAGGCCTTCATTGGCTCAGTGGCCTCTTTAGCTAAAATGATACGATAGCAAATGATAATGAAAATCTCTGCCAGTTATGTTGGAGAATCATGCCTGATGCTCTGAACAATATAGCTAGATGAACTATCTAACCTATTTGCCATACAGTTACTTCTTCCTACTATATTGGGAAAAATAACATTATGCCTGCCAGCATTAATTAAAAAGATGTTTGCTACGGGATGAAATCCAGCAGGTTCTGACAGGTTCTGGAGAACCAGTAGTGGAGATTTTGAGTAGTTTGAAGAACTACTCAAATACCACCTCTGGCTGGCCCCAGAGTGGGGTGGGAATGGAGATTTTGCAGTATCCTTCCCCTGGAGTGGGATGG
>JANHZT010003906.1:239453-252964 GCA_032468215.1 Stegonotus admiraltiensis
AGATACAACACTTAGTGATAGTCATGGATATTAAACAAGCAATCAACATAAATCATACTAGGATACTAAGTAAACAGCGTAAATTTACTTAGTATCCTAGTATGATTTATGTTTGAATTAAATGAAATAAAACAATGAATTATAAGCAACATCCCAGAAGAACAGAGTGCAACGCACCCACTTCCAATATTGTTAGTTGAAAGAATAAACCAGACGGCCACCAGGAGCTGAATTCAGCTCAAAACAGCCTTTTAACCACTTTGTGCCTTGAAAACAAAGCAAAACCTTCTCCCTGGTCCCCGCGCCCCGCCGCGAGGAGCCTTCCTCTAATTGGCTCAGAGGTTCACGTGACATAGAACACGGCAATGAGCGGGTCTTGGCTCAGCTCTCCTGTCACGTGCTTCCCGAGAGCGCACGCCCCTCCCTCCCAGTGTCGCGGCGCTCCAAATCCCTCCCACTTGCCCCGCCTCTCGCGCGGTCTTTTCTGGTTTGCCCGATTGTATTTCTCGCGCGGGAATTTCCGATTCGGTTCCTCTTCCCGCTGAATGGCGGATAGGAGCCGGCGGGGACGGCTATCTTGCAGGGAAGATGGCCGTGTTCGCGGCCGCTACCGCTTCGCCGACTGACGGGGCTGCTCAGGTAAGCGTTAAGAAGAACAGGAGGACACTCTTCGATCTCCCTGCTTTTGCTCGCCCGAGCGCGGAGGGGAAAGCGGTTGGGATGCCGAGATCTCTTTGTATAGGCGCCGGTAACCGGGTTTAATCTTTTGACACTTTCTTGCCTCCCCCCTCTTAATATATACATGGAACATCTTTGTATTAATCTGGATTTTAAACGGGGAATGAAATTGTCTTTTTGCCTGCATTAGCCTGTTGATTTCATGTGTCTCCTTGCACTCTTGGTTTTGCGATCCTTCCCAAAACCGAGGATCCTTGGTAGCTGATCCTTGGACTACAGAGTCCAAGGTTAGAAAGGAAGTGTCAAACTCTGCTGTTTTTTGCTAGCTTTCTAAGGAACTCTTTCTGCTTACTGTCTATGGAGATTCTCAGTCATCCAGGTTTTCAAGAGGCAACTGGACTTTCTGGTCTTTCTGCATACTGTCATTCCCAACCAGGAGGACTCAAGAAGGGCCATCGGTGGTGCCTCTGTGGAATTCAAAGATTGTAGTCCCTCTTTTTAGGATTTTAGTGTCAGACAAGAATACCCTAGATTGAAAGTTAAACTAATTACGGTTGTCAAGATTTCTTCACAAAGTATAGAAGTTGCATTAATCCAATGCCTGGTAATGATTCTAGTAGAACCTTGTATTTCCTATTTAAGGGCATTTTCTTATCCTTGGCTTGTTTGATTGATATTATTTTGTTTAAGTCAACCCTGGCCATCGATGTGGTGACAGAAGTAGCTGTCAGATGCTCTCACATACATATTTTTGTTTAAATAGGCATGGCTACTTCGTTCTGCTTGGTTCATGAAAAAGAAATTAGGAAAGCAATCTGCTGTAATACAAAAGATAAGTACAGGTAGTCCTTGACTTACAATGATAATTGGTATCAGGTTTCCCATTGCTAAACAAGGCAGTTGTTAAGTGACTCGTGCTCGATTTTATGACCTTTTTTACCATAGTTGTTGAATAAATCCCTGTAGTTGTTATGGGAATCTGGCTTCTCCCACTGGCTTTGCTTGTTGGACACCAGCTGGGAAGGTCACAAATGATGACCACATGAGCCGGGGATGCTGCAACCGGTGTAAACACATGCCAAGTGCCAAATACCCAAATTTTGATCACATGACTGTGGGGATGCTGTGACAGTAGGGGACTGTGGTCAATGCTGTGAGGACCAGTTGTAAGTCACTTTTTTCAGTGCTGTTGTAACTTTGGGTTGCTAAACAAAAGTTAGGGATTACCTATACTATATGTCTGTTCAGCTTTTTCTTCATTTTTGTGTACTGACATTAATAATTCATCTGGAAGTTGGTCTAGGTTCTCTAAAGCCTGAATTTGTTGCCTGTTAACAAGAAGACATGTCTGAAATAAAGTGTGCTTTAAGTTGCAGAAAGATGTTATGTTTGCAGTCCCCAAATGTTTTAAAACATATTTTGGGTAGTGAATCCAAACCACTGCGCAGCACTTAAAAATAATGCCATGCATCTGTGAGTGATATGCTGAAAATCTTTAAAAATAATTCCAAAGTGAATATCACCTTGATAAGATATTGCGTTTGCATTTTATTGTATTTATTTCTATGCTCTTTCTTCACAGTCATGTACTAAACGGAAGGAAGGCAGTCTTTCTATTAAAGCAATTACCAGCTATTTTTCTCCATTGGGGAAAAATGTTGAGAGCGCATTGTCACCACCAAAGTCTAATAATATAATGGATTATTTAAGAAAACCTATAAATGAGAATGTTCCTTTACCTCTACTGGAGCAAGAAAGCAAAGCAAACTCAATATCACTGGAAAATTCTTCAAAGCCACCATCAAAACCTAAGTGGAGAGGAAAGCGGAATAACTTAAATAATAAATTAAAAACTGATAAAACATTTGAGCCTGAGCCTTTGGTAGAAGTGAATAAGGATAATGATAAAGAGACAGCCAATCCACAAGAAGAGAACTGTAAGGCTAGTTTCATGAATCACAATGATATTGCGTTGATTAGCCTCACAAATGGGGAACAGACATTAAATGTTTGCAGTGAAGGCTATATCAATAAAGTTAGCTATAAGAATGAGGATATAAAAACTAAAATAGAAGGAAATGTAGTAAAAAGCAATGCCAAAAAATTAAAAAGAAGGAAGCCTAAGAATGACATGGATTTGTTTGAAAATTCTACCACAGAGACACAGACAAAGGATTCACATAAAGAAACTAATAAACAAATTGTGTCTGTCACTGAATCAGAAAATAAAACTGTAGTGCTTACTCTGGATCCTGAGGCTAGAGCACAGATAAAACCATACAATACTGTCACTGTATCATTTGAAGACTTCTTAAAAAGCCAAGGAGAAGACTTCGAACAGATTCCAAGAAAACAGACATCTGATGATTTTGTTGCCTCTGATAACACAGACATTGATCAAGATACTCAAGATTTGCCACTTAAGAAAGTGACTGTCCTCGCCCAAATTCATTCTATCCCTCCAAAATCTCTCCGGTCCCAGAAAATCGCCTCTATTTTTGTAAACCGAAAAAGCAAAGCCAAAGTAAAAAAGAGTCCAGCTTCCTCGGAAATGGAGTATATTGAAAAGGTCACTCAAAAAAGAAAGTCAAACGTGGTGATTGCAGAAGAGGAGTTAGAACTGGCAGTATTAGAAAGTGTAGGTTCAGAGACTGTGAAATCGAAATGCACTGCTGAAGAACGATACCAATTTATGAAAGCTTTTAGACAGCCAGGAGCAGATGTAGTAAAAAATGGAGCTAAAAGGGGACCTAGTAAGCAGAAAGAAGTTGAAGAAAAACCATCAAGCCACGAACTAGAAGGGGAAGAATGCGAGGATGATTCTAACCAAAAAACTGCAAACAATGCGTTGATAGCTTATGGTAGTGCCCATGACATTACCGAAAAATGTGATAGCACCAGCGTAAGAAATAAATCCAAAAAGCGGAAGGGCATAGTGGAAGCAAAAGAGAAGGATTTCAATATTAATGATAACCAGAACAATAATGCTCATGGTCCAATTAATAGGACAACACCAACTGAGAAAGAAAGAGAATTTTCTCAAAAAAGTAAGAGATTGAGAAGACATTGTCAGCAAAAGGGACGCCAGAGTACACCGGAAAAAGCCATAGTTCCACAGGCTGTTACTGAAAATCTACCAGATGCTTGCCCTCTGCAGACCTCTACTCCTAAAACAAACCGATCTTTTAAAAATGACTTGTATACGGCTGAAGTGATAACTGAGCCCTTTGATTCAAACAGCCCAATAAGGTAATGTTATTTTGACATATTTTGAGAGTAAAAGTAATGATAGTTACATAACTTTGTCTGGAAATAGAAACTTATCAGGGTTTCAAAACATATTGAAGTTGCATTTTTAAAAAAGTGTAGTATTACGGAGTCAGTTTTTTTGTTTTTGTTTATACAGGATGAAGTTCACCCGAATTATTAATACCTCAGACAGATTTACACAGCAGAATGTAAAGGTATGATAAATCTGAATGAAAGTAACCCTTGAGGCATCATTGTAAAAAACTAAGGTTAGATAGCTGGATTTAAAGTGTGAAAATGATGTTTGAATGAGGTATGAAAATTAAGCCTCTTAAAGCCATGAAAAATATAAGGTTTGCAGAGGCCTATTTTCACACTTCATGGAAAATATTTACACTGAAGCTAGGGTTGCCATTCTTATGATCATGTAACTTACCAGTAAATTTTCAATTACCTGCATTATCTTGTGGTCAAACAATATATTTAGAGAATGAATGGGCAGAGTAATGAAAGCAAATTTGAGGCATTTACTGATCTTGCTGCACTCAGAGATTTTGCAAATGAGTATACTGGCTCATACTGGCACCTTCAGTAGAATGCTTGGGAATTTGTATGTGTATATATGTACAATGTATATATTATAACTGTGTAATTATTTTTCTGTTTTACACCATATCAGAGGTCTACTTAATATGTGGCATTAATACTGTTCATTATATTCAGAGGTATCTTATAGGAAGGAAAAACACAGTTTGGAAAGGGTGCATGTATTTCAGCTCACAGCTGTTAATTATTTTTCATTTTTGTGGTAGATGAATTCAACTTCTAGAAATATTTTCAAAGCAAAGAAATTGGTTGAGAAAGCAAAGGCTGTACAGCATAATCGAATATCAAGAACCGCGGAAGAAGCATTCCATGTGTCTTTAAGACGCTCTTCTAGACAACGGGCTCTTGCTGAAAAGAAACATTTAGAAAAAATAGAAGTAAGTATGTTGAGATCACTGATTTATGTAATCATAATTTTGCTGTTGAAATTAAGTGAAATGTTTCCTGTTGAGTTTGAAATAATACTTGCTTTTTTTTACACGTTTTGTTTTACATTCGTTTAAAGTTTAATTATAGCAAAAAAATGCAATAGAAATTTTACAACCAGCCCAAGTTATAATGGGTAAATTTGGACAGCACAATAACATGAAAGCAGGCCATATATTCTTTTTTTTTCTTTATTATTGTGTTACTGTAAATCCTGATACAAATTATTATTTCAATGCAGTATTCTTACATTCCTAATATTCTATTATTTAAGTACCTTAAAGTATTGAACATAGAGAAGAAGAAAGCAAAACTAGATATCCTATCAATATTAGTTACAGCTTAGGACATTAATGTTACCAGCATTATGATTATTTAGCTTTTTCATTCAAAATTAAATATAACATTGGAAATAAGGAGAAGAAGGAAGAGCACGCATTAAGATATTTGTTTTCTAAGAAAGGTTTCGATTTTAAGCTTATTCTTGGATGTTTGCTCTTACTTAGTGGCTTCTTTCCCTAAGTGGCAGTTAGAAACCAGCTGTCCATTGTTTGTTTTGGGCTTACTGTGTCATCTGCAGGGGGTCTTCTTTTTTCTTCTAACCAGAGAGCATCCCTTTCATTTATTGTAGATTTGTTATGGGGATAGCATCTGTTACTTACGTCTAGAACTGCTTGAAGAGGACATGATAAAACTGAGCCACATTAAGGAAGGAAGGATGTATGCTGATATGTTCATGATAAACCATGCTTGTAATAATTTGCCACATTTATTTATATATGCCAGGGTGGCACAGTGGTTAGAATGCAGTATTGCAGGTTAATTCAGTTCACTGCCAGGGGTTGGATCCTGGTGGGGCTCAAGGCTGACTCAGCCTTCCATCCTTCCAAGATTGGTAAAATGAGGATCCAGATTGTTGGGGAAAATATTCTGACTCTGCAAAGCACTTAGAGATGGCTGTAAAGAACTGTGAAGCGGTATATTGGCCATGGAGCTATTATGTGCCCTGAGCTCCATGGACTTACTAACATTGCGTGAAATATAAAGGCATATTAATTTACCAGAAAATTTATACATTAAAGGTTAGGAAATTTTGACATTATTGGGGAAAAAACAAGGGAGCAAAAGGATGAAGTATGCACCTACACATCACCAACAGCCAATCAAAGATTCCTCCAGTCTTTGAGTAGTAATAATAATTTGTTAATATTTATTTGTTTTTATGCAGAACTCCCATGCTCTGGATTCAGGCACTGTTTCAGACCACATAGAAAATCCCAAAAAACTCCAAAGTGTAAATGATGTATTGGGGAAAAAGACCAAATTTGTGAAGGCAACTAAGAAGTCAAATGGTAATAAATGTTACTTATTTACAATATGTTCAGTGGCTACAATACAGACAAACTGAGATCTAGGATCATAAACCCTGTCCCTTTGTAATTGTGTAAATAACAGCCATACATTTTCTGGCTAGGATAGGAACAAGCAGGAAAGAGCTTTTGATAAACAATGTTTTGTCAATTTAGCCTGATCCAGTGGAAGCTAATACATAATAAACAACCTCTTTATCACTAATATTTCTCACTTTTAAACATAGAAGTTAACTTGTCAAAAATTGTGGTGAAAAGAAAATATAAAGGAGGTAATGAATCACCAAAATCTTTAAAAAAAAAATCGGGCCATATTGAAAAAGAGAAAAATTAGAGGAGCCTTTGTCATTGTGTAAGATTGTGTCATAGTGCCTGGAAAGATTCATAAAAATGGATGATTCATGAAGAGATTTTTATTTCTCTTACGTTGTTTTGTTACTAGAATAAGACTAAAGTGCTGCCTATATATAATTGAATACTAATTTAGCAATATGTTTTCTTTAAAGGGAAGGAAAAAATGTCTTCGGCGATTAGGAAAAAAAATAAAAAATCTACAGATGAAGCAGTTATTTTTATCCTATCCAGGTCAGTCCATTATCACTACATGGAATAATGATACAACTATGGGAGTTACTCTATCTCTAAATTAAATTGAAAATTGCATTTTGCTAGTATTTGGTTTTTGAGCCAGATGCCTCTTGATTCAAATTTTGTAGCTTCAGTTACTGCTCAGACAGACATTTGATAGAAGCGTGTTTGCAAATCATGTTTAACTTGGAAAAAGGATGTGTTGGTATGTATGTATACACTGATGGTGTTACCTAGTTGGGTAATGAAACATCTGCAAGAAACAACCAAGTTCAGACAGTAAAAAGAACTCCATGGTTCAACCCCCAAGTTACATATATTCTCTTCCTTCTTTAGTTCTTTCATCATCCAGAGGTCCTTAGTAAACCAAGATGCCCCTTGGGAGCAACTATTACTGAGATGCCATTCAGGCAATCTTATTCAAAATCTTTGTACTCTGTATATTAAAGAATTGAATAAGGTGCACAGTAAATTGCCCACCTCCATTCATCTCTGAAAGTCCTAAACAGCCTGTAATCTTTTCAAAAAGCATCGCTGTAACCAGTTGCTATATACAGAAGTTATTTTTGGTTGTCATTTTCATTAGTGAAGATGAGTCTGAAAACTTGCAAGATGACACAGAGTTCAAAGCAAAACGTGAATTTTTAATGAGCGGTTTGCCAGAATCTTTAAAGAAAAAGATTGCAAAAAAAGCAGTGGTGTTGGAAGCATATTCTGCAGTTAATTCCTGTTTTCAAAAAGTGATCCATGTTCAGCAGAAGAACGATGGTGAGTGCTGATCTTTTGAAGTTTCTGTAATAAATATTAAGTTATTGAATGTTTTCACTTTAAGGGTGGTTTATTGACACATTTACTATATTAAATGTTCTTATTTGATTAGGTAGCTATTTTGTGTTTATGGAAGTTTTTACATCAGAATCTTAGTACTTTGGAGGAATAAAACACCAGATATTAAGGAAAAATAGCCAACGAAGAGACTAGAAATATAAAAATAGATTGTATAGGAGTGAAAACTACTAAATGTGTAGTAATGATGCATCTGTGTTATTGGGCAAACCAACCAATCAGTTTTCACTTAGAGAACTTAATAGTCAGGTGTTTATTTTGTGCTTAAGTTCATTTCATTAGAATGAGTCTTTTTAAACAATATTGATTTCTGCCGTACTTTGTCTAGCTTTCTCCCAAGACACTTGTTAATTATCAACAAGTGTATTGCAGATGAATGAATATTGTCCCGTCATTTGATTTTCCTATAATTTCTATTCAAGAATAGCTTTCTAAAAGTTGTGAATTTGTATTCTTCTGTAGGATGCTTGATGTGGAGATTGGCACCACCGTCTTGTTCCTTCTTAACTAGACTTAAGGACGTGAATTCTGAAGTAACTGATGTTGCAAAACTTACTCTTTCTCTGGGTGAACTCTCAGTTTTAACTACACAACTTAATAGCAATGATTCTGTAGTTGTGGGGGTTAGTATTTTATAATCATTTTTATGACCATTTTGAGTAAACATTGTGACACTTAAATACAAAATAGAGAACCAGAATTCTCACTGTTGTTTGCAAATTACATGCTAGTGCAGCTGCCTGATTGCTCCCGCTTCGTTTCTCCCACTGGGGAGAACAGTTTTCATAACCATAGGAATTCAGCAAGAAAGTTTAATGAGTTTTGATTTACCTTTTCTTATAAGCCAGGAATTATAAGATGAGTTAGTCCCTGCCTTTAGATTCTTACTTGATATAAATTATTGTGGATTTTACATTTTAGAAATGTCTTACTGGGGTTTAGGGGAGTTTTCATAGCATTATATATGTGATTTTTCTGACATAAGAATATTATATGGAATGGTATACTAATTGATTTAATTAAGGTAAAATAACCTTCGTTGTCATTTATCTGTATACACAACAGCACACATTAAAATGAAATTCCCAATGCCCCACTCTCGAAAGAAGGAATGTCACCCACTGAACAATGTCACCATCCCAAGGATACCAACAATAATATTATAACAGCAGCAGCACCAAAAATTAAATATATATGTTGCCTAACTCTTAATGACTGTTGGGCAGCTTACAATTGCTAAAACATTTAAAAACAAAGAACAGTATAAAAAAAGACAAAAACAGCATAAGATCAAAGATATGAAAAGAAAATACGGAGGGAGGGGAGGGAAGGAAGGAAGGAAAATATTGTCATTCTTTCCAAAGGATTACATTTAACCAAGAATGATGAATCAAAACTCACAGGAATCATGACTTAAAATTGTATATGAATAATGAATGTGAACAAATTTTATGTGGCAATTTTAATTATTGAAGTGATTTTTATTACAACGTATTTTAACTACATAGTCTGTAGAGAATATTGTGTCCTTATCAAACAATTGTTAATTACCAGAAATATTCAGTATGCAAGCAATATGTTTTCTTTTATTTGCAGCCATCTGGGTGGCGACCGGTATTTTCCGAAATGCAGAGGGATGTTTTGTTGGAAGAGATTCAATCTTTCAATGCTCAGTTTCCAGTGAAACTATTTTTTGATCTACTTTTGAAAAAACAAGCTCCTCCTGAAAACAGTAAACAAGGTTAGCAGTATGTGTAACTAAAGTTATTGTGTAGATAATGCAAAATACATGGCTTTATTGAGAAGTAAAATCTTTAATTGAGGGAAATATATTCTCCAGAAAAATTGAAATTAGTCTGTCCTGGAGGATTCATCTAATTCTGAATAGATTCATTTTGAGACTACAGGTAGCTGAAAGAGAATGCTAAATAATGCTAAAATATGAACAGAACTATACAATATTTAAGACTACATTCCTATTATCTTTTGGACATATTAAATATTGATGCTAGAAATGCACAGAGATGTGACATCTTGCTTTTTTTCTCCCTAAAACCAGTAAATAAATGTGAATCCATTAATTCTGAAACAATCACAGCTGAAGTGCAGAAAGAAGGCAAAAGGAAACGAAAAACTGAAGATCGTAAATGCAAAAGAAAGAACCGGAAGGAAAAATCAGAGCTTGAATTATCAAAAAGCCCTTCCCAGATACCAGGTGCGAAACCAATTGGAGCAGAAAATAGCCTCCTAATAGATATGGATAAGGCAAAAAAATCTGAGATGAAGATAACAGAAGATTCTCAGTCTGGATCAAAAATCACCTGTCTTTCTGGTACTGTCTTTATTCTGAATGTTTTAGAACAGAGGTGTCAAACTCAAGGCCCGCGGGCTGCATTCAGCCTGCGGGGTGATTAGATCTGGCCCGCAGGGCTGCCCTGGAAACAACGAAAGACCGGCTCACGGTGCCTCTGCCAGCGAAAATGGAGCTCACGCCCCCCCCCCGTTCTATTTTTATTCCATCAATGGAAAGCAGAAAACATAATTCCATATATACCATGGACTATGGCAATTAATCAAAGACATTTCCCCATGTTAGTTCCTCAGATTTTACTATCTGAAGGCAGCTGGCACAGCTGCACAGAACACAAATTGTAAATGAATAATATATTCATTCAGAATTACATATGTCTGAAAAGGAGGAAAAAGTTGTCTAAGGTCATCTTCATGGATTTTCCTCATCCATTCTTTCATTACTTACTACTACAACAATATGGCATCTTTGCATGAGATTTACTGCTTTTTCCCCAATGGGGATGGGATGCAGAACTCAAGAGAAAGCTGGTTAAAATCCTCACTTGTATCCTTGAAAGGAGCCTTTTAAAAATGGCTCAAGATTTACAATAATTGCCTCCAAACACTTTTGGCTAAAGCAAATAGAATAATTTGGAAGGTGCAGAAGCATTTAAGTTTAAAGATGGAAATTAAAGGCACAAATCTTATTTAACTTCATCTTGAGTTTGCAAAAGTTGTTTTTGCAAATACTTGAAATGTGCCATTTGAAACCCAATTCTTTAAGAGAAAGAAGAGGGAGACAAAGAAGAGTAAAATTAGAGGCATAAATCTGCTCCCATGTTGATATATTACTTCTATTAGACAGTTTTATATTCAACATATCTTAGACAAAGAAGTCTAATGCATATTTCATATTCCCTATTTTTTGAGTGGTCTCAAGAGGACTTTTAAATAAAGCTTTCGGAGGGCAGATCTAGGAACACATTGTGTTGCTAAATCTCTAATATTCATCCAAACTAGATTTATGTAATGGTGCTGTATCAGAAAGAAAAGAAGGAAGAGGCAAAGATAGCAGGGCTTATTCTTAAGGTATGGAATACATTTGAATTTACATTTTAAAAGCAACTTTTCTTGGGAAAGCAGTCCATACAGAACAGATCTGGACATGCACATATATGCAGAGACATAAAAGAAAATGCATGGAAATACGTCAGATAGAATAATTAAGGTGAGCAGACCCAACAATTCTGCAAGAGTGAACTTCCATCCATCCTTGCAGGTCAGAAACACCAATAATATCAACTTTGAGAAGTATAATGGTGATATGAAATCCACTTGCCATTCTTTGAAAGTAAAGAACCTCATCATCACTTCATCACTCGATCTGAGAGATAACTAAGCTGTCTTTTGCATCAGAACATAACTGAAGTCAATAGATGCAAATGAAGGCAAGCCATTGGAACATTTACAGGAAAATAGCTAGGAAATAGAATAGGGTTGGAATGAATAGAAATACAGGAAGAGTCGACTCTGAGAGGTTCCAAGCAGTGGTAGGTTGCCCCCGATTCGCACTGGTTCTATAGAACCAGTAGTAAAACTGGCAGTAAGCTCCGCCCACAGACCCCGACGTCATCAGAATGCTTCTGTGCATGCGCAGAAGAGCACACACGCAAGTGCGTGTGCACAGCCCCATTGCAAACCGGTAGTAAAGGTAAGTAGAACCCACCCCTGCTTCCAAGAAAATTTAATAGCTAAGAGCAGACTGCTGGTGAAATTCTAATGGTGACATTATTGTACCTACTTACTGGAAAGGTGATAGAGATGTATGCTGTGTTGTGTTTCATTCTACAATTATCTCTCCTGGTTTTTGAGACTTATTATAAATCCCAATGGAAAATCCCATTCCCAATCTCTCTCTCTCTCTCTCTCTCTCTCTCTCTCTCTCTCTCTCTCTCTCTCTCTCTCACTGGGAGGTCCTTGATGCTCTCTGAGTTTGATTGTTTGCGGGTATTTCATTACCTAACTGGGCAACAGCTTCAGTGCTAGCGAGTGTGGAGTTCATTTCCTGTTTATACATACTAATTTGTTCTGGCAGTTTTGGTGTGATGGGGTTTTCTCCTCTAAGTTCCTTGATCAGGGCATTGTTTTCTTTTTGATTGTTTGTCTAATATTAATCTCTGCTTAGCTGGGTATCGGCTATTAGACAGAACTGTGTTCTAGACTTTTTATTTCCTTTTTAGCTTATTTATTGTCTCTTTTGAATGTTGTGCAAATATGGTTTATTTCTGTCTGCTTGCTGATGGCTAATCTGTCTGAATGCCAAGCTTCCAGGAATTCCCTAGCATTTTTTTTTTATTTAGTTTAGTCTATTATGCTCAAGGTTTCCCAGCTGGAACTATAGTTGAGTTTGTCCATCTGCTGTGAGCAGTTTATGACACAATAGTAAGCAGTAAGACAGTTTATGAGTTGTAATCATTAGAGGGGAAAATTGCAAATAGGGAAGAGTAGATTGCTTTGATTCAGAAAATTGTTGCCATTTAAGTGGTTTACAAATAGCCCAGTGTTTCTACATCATTATCCCCAATGTGTCAAAGTCAGTGGATTTATAATATTTAAAGCTTTCCCAAATTCTTCATAAATATCATTTATATTACAGTGTGGCTATTCAGCATATCAAAGAATATCATTTACATCCCTGCCTGAAGTGATATATACTACTCTCATATCAATAATGACAGCATAAAAGGCAAAGATTGTTTAAGAAGTTTCTTCAACAACAGAGCTTTGTTCCACAGCTTGGGATTTATTGTTATGTCATGATGTCCCTAACACAGAGTACAATTCCAGCTATATGTTATAAATATAAAAGAGGAGAAAGATGGCTCCCTGCTTTCTGGATGGTAACAAGTAGGAAGAACAGTGTAGTGAACATTAAAATGAAGACAAGGAAGTACTTGGAATACAACAGCCATTTTTTCACCACTGAACTCTTGTGCAAAATGTAGCTAACTGAGCAAAGCAAACTTTCATCCAATAAAACTGGAGCTACAGAACTCACTTGTGCACGCCTAAGCTTTCCTGTTAATAGTGATGATGATGAAGGTGATAATGATTTTATTATTTGCTATTTCATTTCAATCCTGTTAAACAGTTCTTTGCTGTGGGCATCTGAAAGCAGTACTTCTGAATACACACACCATAGTTAGATAAAACAATCATATATTTATTATTTCTGTTCATTAGATTTATAATTCCTGTATAAAAGAAGAAAACTTAATGAACGTATTAATGAACATATAAGAAAACAGAGGAGAAGTCAGGAGGAAAGAAAGATGGACCATGAACCAGGGGTAAAATGCTCCCGATTCGAACAGGCTCGGGTGAGTAGGTAGCGATGGCGGCTGGCAATTCAGAGAACCAGTAGCAAAAATCCCGCCCCCCCCCCCCCCCCCCGCC
>JANHZT010003906.1:311618-322217 GCA_032468215.1 Stegonotus admiraltiensis
TTCCCTCCATGTAGATGCAGTTCCATTGAGGACTACACGTTGAGTGCGGTTGGTCAGCCAGTTACAAATCCATCTGGCAGTGATGCTGTTTAACCCATATTTTTCTACTTTATCTGGCAGTAGGTTATGGTCTACTTTGTCAAATGCCTTAAAGTCCAAGTCAATTATATCAACAGCATTTTTCTGGTCCACTAATTTTGTCACTTTGTCAAAGAATGCAATAAGATTATTTTGGCATGCTCTATTTTTGACAGGCCAGGGTTATAAGGTCTACTTCTGTTAAATGGACCCATTTCCTCTGACATTTTCCCAACAGAGCCAGTATTTTCTGGCAGCATTCTAGATGTCATGAAGCAGATGAAATGGGAATATATATATATATTTTAGACAGGAAGATAATGGAGAAGATGCATGGCAGCTGAATTATGAAATAACTATAAAATAGCCAGGTGCCAGTCTGTCATCTATTTGTAACTATAAAGCACTAGGTATTTAGGATTCTAGTGTAGGGCATTTAGAGTCCACCCAATGTAAAGCAAACCTAGAATTGCCTATTATAATAATCTGCATCCATATGATGAAAGTGGTGCTTCATACATTTTGTTGAATATTGATAAATATTCTCTACTTTTTAGTCTGGCAAAACATCCAAATTAATATCAATATATCCGTTTAGGATACTACTTGGCATGAAGAGAAACCCCAGCTTGTTTCTTTAATCTTATATATATGCATTGCCATACAGCGTATCAGTATACTTCAGAATTTTTCTTGAAAACTAAGATACTGAATTGAATATTGAAACTTGGAAAGTATAAAGGTTGTCCTTGACTTAGCAACCTTTGTTTAGTGGCCATTTGAAGTTACAATGCCATTGAAAAAAGTGACTTATGACTGGTTTTCATACTTATGGCTGTTGCAGCATCCCCACTGTCATGTGATCAAAATTTAGGCACTTGGCAACTAGCATGTATTTATGACAGTTGAACTGTCCTGGGGTCATGTGATCACCATTTGTAACCATACCAGCTGGCTTCTGACAAGCAAAGTCAATGGGAGAAGCTGGAAAAGTCAATGGGGGAAGCACTACTTCACCAAACATCACTTTCTTAGAAGTGACCTTGTATTTTTTTTTCTATTAAATTCATTTATAAGATGTAGTAAACGCAGAAAGTTCCCATTTGTCAAATTATTTTTAAGATTAAGGCAAGAAAATAACTTGGTGGAAGTTCATTTGTTATCCTCACTGATAATTCAGTGGTTTTCACTTGATTTAACAGATTTTACATTTAGCACACAACATTTTAATCCAGACTTCACCCCAATTTAGCAGTCTAACCTCATTTAGTGGATAAGTCTCCTAGATCTGAATTCAGTGCAGATATAATTTACTTTATTACATAATTTTGCTTGTTATGTTATGTCATGTTATGTTATGTTACGTTGTACAAGTGATACACATTGAAATATAAAGGACATTCACATTTAACAAATACTACCTCCTCCTCAAGCTTTTACTGTATTCCCCATTCTCTTTTTTATTATTTCCCATTTTATCTAACTTTACTTGGGAGACTGGAAAATAAATAATTGATCAAGGACTGTCTTATGTTGCACAACCAAAATAATGACTTATGACATTATTTTTCCAATACATTGAACCTTCATATTTAAATTCTCTGGCTCTGGAATGCTAGTGTTTGTGTAGTCAAAATGAGATCAGCCAAAGACAAGGACTTCCTAGCTGGCTTTTAAATAGGTTGATAGAAAGTACAAGTCGAATAGCAGATCGCATGGCTTGGGAATGTGCTTGGTGACAGAAAGTTAGAATAGTATGTGTAAATTTATTTATTTTATATCCCAACTTGTTTGCAAATGCTTAGGGCAATGTGTAATGGAGCATCCTGAAAATCAATTGTTAACGATGAATATAGCATTCCAAACTGCAATATTTTATTGCAGATTTAATGTGATTTTAATCTATGGCAACATGCCTGTGGTTTTATGTATATTCAGAGCTATTTTCAAAAGCAGTTGCCAAGTAAGTGACCAAACACGGTTGCAAATTGCTTTGCAGTTCTGGGGAGCATCTACTTACAGTCGATACAGTACACTATAACCTGTAGATATTTTTTTTAGCAAATGAGGGTGCAGAAATTGCTAAAAACATTAAAATATGTGTTTGAAGAGAGAAAAGGCACATTTTAATGCTGTAGTGAAAAATACATTCTGTTGTATTCTTCTTTTACTTCTTTGCGAATGCTACAAAGTGCAAAATAAAAAATAATTTGTGCTTGAAGTAATGCCTTTTCAACCAAAAGTCTGATTAAGAGTGGCAAACGTTTTGTCTCTTACTATGTAAGTGTACTTACTGGCCTTTCGTTGATCATTTAGATCAATTATAATTGTGACATTCTATTCAATGCAGAATATGAACAAAGCGATGAACAGCTCCATCATGAAATATCTCAGGTGAGTGGAATGTGTCTTCTGTCCTGAAATAGTTGTGATTTACCTGTTTTGTGTAACTTGGTTCCCAGGTGAATTTCTTTCCACAAGAAAATCCAGAATCATTCTGATTATTATGAAAAGATTGTGTGATAAAAAGTACCTCCTCTCCTTACACATGTGAGCTGGGTTCACTACCAAACCTACCCGTTGCCCACCTCATCCACCCTTATATGTGAACTAATTAAAGTACCCTTATAGTGAAATATTCCCAACAAGCAGGATTGACCCTGAGTGCTGACAGGAAAAAATCAGACAGGAACCAGAGGCCAAGTAAACCAAATGGTTTATATTTACCTCATCTCAACTTTAGTATAGCTGACATGCTACCTAGTAAGACAGGATAAATAAGGAGAAGGCCTTCCAGATGGGATTTTCAAAAGCATTCCAGTATCATGCTGTAATTTACACTGGGTCTGCCTTTTTCTTTGTCTTGTCTTTGAAATATAGTAGGTCAAATATATATAAGCTCTGATTCTGTTTCTGCCCAAGGCTACTTTGTAAGCTGCAAGTGCTGTGCTGGAAGCCCAGTGTACACAGGGGCTTTTTTTGTTTGTTTGCAGGCTTAATACATTTATGTTGCAGCTTCAAAGTGCTTTGGTTGCTTTAAAGGAGCCAGGTTTTCGACACCTGGCAAATCATCATTTAAAAGACATGATTTATCTGAGTCCTGGTGTAGGAATGAGGAAAGCCTGTACCATGATGAATTTATCTTCAGGCTATAAAACATCCTCACTCTCCATTTGTCCCATTAGACTGTCAGTTGAAATGTCTTAACTGAAATGGATGTTTAGTAAAGTATATCCTTGCAGCTGTGTGGTTGTCAAGAACAGGCCCAGGTTTTCAAAGTCCTGCATGCCAAAATGGTGAGGGGGAAAAACTTAAGCAAAAGCATTTTCTATAAATTTGTTTAGAAATTTTTACACGGCTATCAATTTTAAATACCTAACCCTGGGTTTCTAACAACAATTCACCAAAAATATACAATAAAACCTCAAAACACAAATACAAACTAAGTTAAAAATAACCATAATAGGCAGGTGCTTGAACAAACTCACAATGCAGCTGTATATCTACGATGGGCGCAACTAACATCCCAGCAACTGAGGGAAGACCCAGGTATTTATGACCTTCCAGAACACCTGGAATGTTGGGGTATTTCTGATCTTGAGGAAATTATTATGCATGACAGGCACTACAACCTGTGGCATGTCTCCTAGGTCCCATCAGATGTTTAATAGGTAGGACCTGGAGCATGGCCACTTTATCAGATCAGGTTGGAAAACTGAAACCTTTGGGGAGGTGCAGTTCCACAAGTCCTTTGATTCTGTGCATGCAAGGCTTTGAAGGAAATGACTACCTTATTTTTTGGACTATAAGACACACCAGTGTATAAGACACACGAAGAGGTAAGGAAGAAAAAAAAAGTTTTTGCCCTCCCTGGCCCCCAGGAGTACTCTGCAGGCCTCCCAAACCCTCTATGTGCCCCATTTTTGCAAAAAATGGGCCTGTTTTTCACCCATTTTTTGCAAATATGGCATGTTTGCCCTCCCTGGCCCCAGGAGCACTCTGCAGGCCTCCCAAACCCTATATGCGCCCTGTTTTTGCAAAAAATGGGCCAGTTTTTCGCAAAAACGGGATGTGCGGGGTGGGGCTTTGGGAGGCCAAAAATGGCTGTATTCAGTGTATAAGACGCATCAACATTTCCACCCTCTCTTAGGAGGGAAAAAAGTGTGTCTTATACTCCGAAAAGTATGGTACGTTGAATTATATCCACAATTGTACCAGGGCCCAGTGTAGCACCCACAATAGCAGGGAAACACAAGAATAATACAAACTGCATCCAATGCATTCAAAATTGGATATGCTGCTGCATATGGATCGGTTGAAGCTTCTGGACATTTTTCAAGGATATCATTGTAGAATATATTGCAGTAATCCAATTGGGAAGTGACTAAGGCATGAGTGATCACAGGCAGCCTTTCTTGGACTAGAATGGGCGTACAAGATGTTTTAAAAGTAAACTAATGGATCTTTGTCTTGATTTGATGAATAATGAGCATAAATTTCCTCTTATGGACTGAAATTTTTCAATCTAACTTCCGAACAGTCATCCCATGGAACAACGAAAGAATAAGATAGGGAAAAATGGAGAAGAAATGCCCTTTGCACAAGCAGAAGAGTTTCTGTTGAAATAATAGGCTGCTTTTTTCAGATGCTGAAACTTTTACTGATAAATTTTGGTGGGAAAGTCAGTGAATTTGTTTGTGAGTATAGTTCTCTTTGAAGCATATGAT
Source organism: Stegonotus admiraltiensis (assembly GCA_032468215.1). Taxonomy (NCBI): domain Eukaryota; kingdom Metazoa; phylum Chordata; class Lepidosauria; order Squamata; family Colubridae; genus Stegonotus; species Stegonotus admiraltiensis. The sequence continues at coordinate 316,424 of JANHZT010003906.1, forward strand.
TCCACATCCTTGCAAATCCATTTATGATTTTTCTAATCTTCACCAAACAAACACCAAATTAGATTCACCAAATTACATTCAAGTTTCAATTTTTAAAAATAGATACAGTACAAAACCTACCTGTAAATAGCTGGTTCGCAGTTATAATATCTTATATTTATTGAATATCAGAAGAAACTATCAAATGGCTTTTCATAATGTCTTTTAAGATATTTGCTAGGAAAACTTTACAGTTATAAACCATTTGCTTTTTCTTTGTCCCAGGCAAATGTAATTTGCATAGTGTATGCAGTTAACAACAAGAATTCAATTGATAAGGTATGAGGAAAGCACTTTTTATTTTGTCTAGATATTAATATAACATATTTCTTGACCTTGAATATGTTTGCTTTGCCACTTTGAAAGATATGGTGAATGTCTTTTCTTAATTTTCTATCAATCCAAATGGATCTTTTCTTATTTAGTCCTAAAAGATCCTAAACAAAGAATTGCTTTGTTTTCTTGATAGACAAAGTGTGGCCCTTTCACTCGCAATCGTCTAATGAAAGGGCATATTTTGCTGTTTTTTAAATTTTAACATATTGAATGATCCAGATGAAAAAACTAGGGATCACATCTTTAAAAGAATTTAAATAAAGTTTCAATGCCATGGAATACAATTTTTTCAGTTTGAGTAGGACAGACTATATCGTATGTAGCTTATGATTGAATTGTGGAGTCCTTGATGCTCTCTGAGTTTGGTTATTTGTTTCCAAATGTTTCATTACCCTATTAGGTAACATCATCAATGCTAAAATCAAGGCCAGTGTGAGGTTTGGTCCCTGTATACACACAGTAATTTGCCCTCCCAGTGTTGATGGTGACATAGTTCCTTGATTAGACATAGTTTTCTGCTTGATTGTCTGAGTGTCTTGATTAATTCATGCTTATCTGGATATTGGCTGTTGGAGAGTAATATGTCCTGGGTTTTTTTGGTCTCCTTAGCTTTTTGTTGTCTCTTTTAAATGGTGTGCAAATATGGTTTATTTCTATGTGTCTATTAATGGCTGATTGTCTGAATTCCCTAGCATTTTTGAATTTGGCTGAACACCAAGCAAATCAGAGAAACAAGAAAAACACTGAAGGAACTACTAAGGAGAAAACTACATTCCCACCAATACTGGCAGAGCAAGCTAATGTATATAAACAGGGAGCAAATCCCACATTCATTAGCATGATGATGTTACCTAGTTGGATAATGAAACATCTGCAGCAAACAGTGAATCTTAAGAGAGTACCAAGAACTCCAGAGTGTTTTTAGTTTCTTTGATGCAATCTTCTGATATTCTTTTAGAATAATTTATCTATATTATTAGTGTGGATACATTAATATTTAGGCATGGAATGAAAAAGTAGTTTGAATTCAGTGGATGTTGCATGATGTAATTGTGTTAGAATCTGGGGGAAATGATTGTAGTATTAGTGGATATCAGTGAGGACAATGTGCAGTTCCTACATAGCAGATTATGTATTTTCTGGGCATATAGTTATGCTGAATGGGGTTTTTGTTCTATTTTTACCCACTTCATTTGACACTAGAATTTATCACTTCACAATTATTAGTGAAGGAAAGCATACTTAATTTTTGTAACTGCCATAAGAATTACCTTGTACTGCCTATTTGTTCAAACCCGTTGCACTTTCACTCTTCTTCAAATGAATTTAAGCATTCAGAAAACTATTAGCAAAACAGAAATATATACTGGAATGAACAGTGTAGCTTAACTTTTAAAAGTGAATATTGATTTATTGCTTTAGGTAACAAGCCGATGGATCCCTCTCATCAATGAAAGAACAGACAAAGACAGCAGGTGCACATTAAGATCTGTTTTAAGCTCAAATAGTGAAATATTAAATATTATTGAGATTGAGACTCCAATTATAATTACATTTTAGAGGAAGATTATTGATAAGCTCAAGGTACATTTCCTGAGCTTTTCATTAGCTTGCTTGGTACTGCACTGTTGGGAATTGCTTAGATTTCTGGAATTGAAGTTTAAAAAATAATTGTATTTATTTTATGTTAGATAGCTTTTCATCCAGGTGTTTTAAGTAGTGTACCTAGCATTCTCCAGTAATTTTCCTCACAACCATAAAACTATGAAGTTGATTGGGCTGAGAAAGAATGACCCAGAGTTATCCAGTGAGCTTTCATGGCTGTGGGAGGACTTTAATTCAGCTCTCCAGTCTAGTCCAACAGCACTAATAATCATTATGCTCCACTGGCTGTGATAGTTTGCACATGGTTTGAAAACAGTATGGGAATTTGGGTAATTCAGTGAAAATATATATATGCGCAGTCTAATTCAGGTGATAATCTTAAACTTAAACTACCAGTATTAGATGCTAAAGTTACATTTGAAACATAATTGAAATGCTGTGTGGCATTCTTTTATACGGTATAAGGTATTTACATTCATAGACACTCCCTAGTCTTTCAAGGAAGCCATAATTTGTTATTGTATTGAACTGTGATTTTCATGCAAGGGAAAACCACTCCTCATATTTTAATGAACAGATGTATTGTGCATAATTAACTTAAATTAACATAATTTTTATCCTAGCCATGTTTGTTTATCAAAATGTATTCCTTGCTGTGGTAGTGAAAGATTCAAATCAGCCATATAACCAATTCGTTAGTTAAAACTATTGTGTTTTATGGCCAAAGAAACCAGAATTTTCAATTTCACATATTTATTTAATTATTGGCTGTCCATCTTATCACAGGGTAACTCTGGGCAGCTTATGGTATTAAAAGGATAAAACTACACGTGGTTGATTTGAGAGATGTTCCTATCACTTCAGAAATTATCTCCCCTTACTATGGTATAATATTGTGGCTAAAATTTGAATACCACTTTGAACAGCAAATAATAGTTTTTCTTGCTGTATGCTTATGAGCTATCTAATATTTTTCAGTGTGAGAACTTCTATTTTTTTTTTCAGGCTTCCGCTTATATTGGTTGGAAACAAGTCAGACCTGGTTGAGTACAGTAGCATGGAAACCATCCTTCCCATCATGAACCAGTACACAGAGATTGAAACTTGTGTAGAGGTATTAAAAAAACATGTTTGTGGGTATTCATAATTATTTCACAGAAATCAGAATTCTAGTTTTAAATAAATCTAGGATTGCAGTAGTAGAGGGAAGCATCTGCTGTACCAGCTGGGGGAATAAGGGATTGTTGGGAAGTCTCTCTTGTCCTAGAAAACACCAAGACGACAGCTTGGCTTCGGCTACAGGTAGTCCTCGACTTACAACAGTTCATTTAGTGACTCTGCAAATTTACGATGGCACTGAAAAAAATGATTTGTGACCATTTTTCATATTTATGACCGTTGTAGCATCCCCATGGTCACTTGATCAAAAATGCTTGGCAACTGGTATGTATTTATGATGGTTGCTGTGTCCTGGAGTCATGTGATCCGCTTTTGCGATGAGTTGTGAATTGAATTGCGTTTTAATTTTTTATCACTAGCAACAGCAAAAAAGAAATCTGTTCACAACTGAATACAAATGCCATTTTTACTGATCATTCCTTTTTTTTTTTGTCTTTCTAGATTGTAAATCAGCAAGTTTTTTTAAAAACATAAGCTGCTTTGGGGGAAGAGTATTTATTTGGAAATTAGATTAAAATATAATTAAAGGAAATAGTAATGTAACTGTTTTTACTGCCCAGATATTCTGAAATCATTTTCCATTTTAATTAATTTCAAGGATTTGCATCTAAAAATAAAATTGAAGCAGCTAAAAATAAAAATTAAACTTGCATATGGCAAAATGAGGTCAAGATAACAGTAGACTTCAGAACTAAAACTTTAAGCACTAAATGAGATAAAAAAATTGGTATTTGATATTGTACAAAAAATCACTATTCCATAAGCAGAATATGCAAATGCTTGGATGAATAGATTTTCAATACAATAGCTATATATTAAGCCTTTTTCTTCCATATTGTGGTAAAGGTTTCAAAACTGTTCTCAATTTTTTTCTAGTGCTCAGCAAAGAATTTGAAGAACATATCTGAATTGTTTTATTATGCACAGAAAGCAGTTTTACACCCCACAGGGCCCCTCTATTGTCCAGAGGAAAAAGAGGTATATTGATACATTTCTGCTATAAAATCTATCTCTGTCAATAACTCCCAATCTTAAAAAAAGAGACACTCAGTATATTTGGAAGTGATCTTTCAGCATATGGTTCTCAGTGTTTTGCCATTTTCTGCTTTATTATCTGCAGATTTTTTTGAAGAAAAAAATCCAAGGTGGAAACGTGAATGCTGTTTAAGGTAGAGAGGTATAGTGGTTGGAATCAGATATACCATTTTAAGAAGATAGAAATATCTTCACCTTTCCATTCTTCTTCTCCAAGTCAGAACGTTCCAAATTGATACGTCACCTATCTTCCTATTTTTAATAATTTCTTCTACTCTCTAGTAGTCTCCTTTCCCAAGTAGGCCAAAATGTTATTGAAAATTACAAACTGATATTCTACAAGCCTTCATTATGATGCTGAGCCTCTCTTCTTTACTGTTCCTAAGGATTGCAGAACAGGTCAATCTCTTGATCAGTTATATTTGTTCTGAAAATCAAGCATAAGCACAAGAATCAATTCACTTTATAGAGTTTAATGTTAAGCGGGCAGCCCTGTTGCTTCACAAATGAAAGATCATATAAGATACATGATTTCCTGATAGCTTTTGAGTAGTTCTCTTTGGTCTTATCTAGCAGTAGTGGTTGTTCACCTAAAATAAGGAAAAGATCCAAAAGATTGACACAGTAGCTGACTTGGTGCATCATACTGAGCCATTATCTATTTGGTGCTGGTTTAGCACAATGTACATACTTAGCTAATTGTGGTTTATTGAATCATAATTTAGCACATTGACAAAGATTTCTGTCTCTCCAACTTGTAAAAGCTTACCTAACTTTCTGATTTTCTACAAAATGGGAATAATGAAGTGACAGGATTGATGGCTTTTACTGTAATAGAGAAAAAATTATGACAAGCTTGAGCATGAGTTAAAATTTGTTTTAGGGTCTACTTAAAGAGATTTGCTAGTGTTGTGACCACACAGTAGCAATATGCGTTGCCTTTCTGAGTGGCAAAGACATACAGGCTTCTTGTGAAGAGGGAAGTGGAAAACATCCAATATTCCAACAAGATCACTTTACAAATAATTGTGGATAAAAACTTGAAGAATTGATTGTGTCCTGGATTCTACATTGATTATAGATATAGTATTGTAATGAACATTCCTACAACTCCACTTTTTTCCTGTCAATGTAGATACTTTTCAGCTTGTGCAGCCTAAGTACATAACATTGGCAGGCTGCTTAGGAAGAGTGAGGCCTACTGCCTTCTCACTGGACATTTGCCTGTCCTCAAATCATCTTCAGGACAAAAGGATACCTGTAGTCAGAAAGAAGTAGTGGATAGGATCCTGCCATGAGAGTTGATGATGCTTGCACATTTCAATAACAATCATTTCAATTATTCTCAGTCTTAGATCATAATTTCTGAGTGATCAATTCCAGGTGATTCTGGATCTAATTGATGCAGCTTCCATTCTTCCAGATTTTTTGTCTTGTTTTTGACTGAAATCGTTGCTGCAGTGTTTGATGTATAGCAGTTTGTTTGTTTGTTTGTTTGTTTGTTTATTTATTTATTTATTAAATTTATTTATTTATTAAATTTATATACCGCCCTTCTCCTGAAGGACTCAGGGCAGTGAACAGCCATCAAATAAAACAT
>JANHZT010003906.1:322317-334724 GCA_032468215.1 Stegonotus admiraltiensis
ATCTAAAAAACCCCAATTTAAAACAGTCAGATAAAAATTTAAAATAGTTAAAAATTTACAAAAGTTTTAAAAAGTTATAAAAAGTTAGGCCAGCCCGGCTTGTTGAAATAAAAGAATTACAAGAATTAAAAAAGAATACAATGAACTTTTAAAAACCCTAACATCCTCATGCCACCTCTCAGGATCCCAGGATCCTTCAGGATCATATGCCTATTTGGTGTGGTGTTTTGGTGTTTTTTTATTTTTTTGCAGATTTAGTGCTCTCGTGTTCTACTCAGATACTACCTGAAGATGCCTTTTTGTATTGGCTTTGTATTTTGGAGGCTAATGCCCAATTTTGTTCACTGAAATTAGTACTTGGGAAAAATGAAGAACTAAATGTTGGCTAACATTCAAGTTTAATTTGGGAGGATTCAGTGTGTTTATGTCTGAGCTTCATTTGGATTTAAATGTTTGACTTCAAAAGGCATGTAGAAGGAATTATATTATGATTTGAGAATGCTCCAGGATCCAAATCTGCTATAACAAAGATTAAGGTTAAGAATAATTTTCATACTCTGGTATTGATTTTAAAAAAAAGGGAGGGGGTAAAGAGTCCCTGTGAATTTTACTCCACTAGTTATTGCCAACTATAGGGGTAGTGCTCATCTCCATTTCAAGGCCATTGAGCCAGTGCTGTCCGAAGATACTTTCACAGTCATGTGGCCAGCATGACATCATGAAGTACTTTACCTTCCCACCGAAGTGGTACCTATTAATCTACTCACATTTGCATGTTTTTGAACTGCTAGGTTGGCAGAAACTGGGGTGAGGACTCGAACATGGTGCTGAGGACTTGAACATTGGCTGCTGGATTTCTAGCCAATAAGCCCAGCGTCTTAACCACTGAGCCACCGTGCTGCCAATGTTGATAAAACAATTAATAAAATGTCATAGGGCTATATGTCAGCATAGTTTACTAGAATCCAAGTTGGCTATTATAACACACTATAGGTATGGCTATTTTATGACTGGAAACTTCGGGGTTTTTTGCAATCTATGGAAGTGAGGAATCTAATTGAAGCCTACCATTGGAATTTGTAACATCAATATTGTATCAGTTGAATTACCTCCACATTTGCTTCCTGGCCCATTTCAGATTATTTTTTAAACCTTCACTGGTTTTCTGTGTGTGTTTCCTTCCCTCGCAAGTCAGTCATTTGCTCGGATGCAGAGAATTTGCACTGGGTCTAAGAATAAAAAGAGTGTGGGGCATTCTGACAATTGCATCTAGGCTCTAAAAGTCCACTTCCCATTTAAGGAGGAAGAATTATCTGATTTAACAAGCATTTAGGGCTCAGGCTTTTTTTCAATCCATTGTGCTTTTATTTTCTCCCTATGTTATTTATTTCTTTGGGCAGTTTTTTTTTAACTCATGTTTTCTTTTTCTTTCCTTTTTTGTATTTTAGGAAGAACCATTTTAGATCATTTTGAATTAATAAAAGTTATACAAACGTCAAAACAAAATTTACATCTGTCAAACCTATGTCAATATTTATTAACCTGACACTCTGGGCCACAGAGTGTTCCTGTATAATTTGACAACTTAATGAATTCTTTTCTGTTTATGTCATCTGTGAATTAAGAATAATCTTAAATGAAAGCAATGGGCTAATTTGGAACCTAATGCTTAATAGATCTCTCACATAATGGTTACCTCTTGTGCTGTGATACTTCGAGCTTGCAGACCTGAGGGATGAATTAATATTGATTCTCGTGCTTTAAAGACTCGATGGATGAAATGTAGCTCTCATAATTAGCTAAGAAATGTGATTTGCAAAAGAGGCTGAATTCATGTATCTTATTCCTGCATGCTAAATTATGAGTGATATTATGAGGACAGTTTGGGAAAACCTCCAAACAAACAAACAAACAATCAAAACCACCTTAAACTAAATGTAACCTAGAAAATGTCACTTTTGAATTTTATTTCAGGATAGGTAAACTATTACAGGGACAATGGGGAGGGGAGGACTCATTTCAGAATTGAAATTCAAAGCCTTGTACAGTTTTAAATATGACAAGCACGGAATTTTGGGTTGTGAAACCTGAACTAACTGTTATTCTTATTGAAACTTATTTTTATTGTACATCCATACTTTTCTTTCTTTCCACTCACACAACTTTTTGCGAATCTGGATTGGGACTTTATCAGCCACCCAATATTATGGAATACCTTTAACCCAACCTTTTCTTTGTTCGTCTGTATTGTGACCTTGTTAGCCAATCCAGTACATTAGCAGATTGAACCCATAAGTGATCCATTCAGCAAAATTATTACCATGCTTGACTCCAGATTGGATTACAAGATCCTCTGTATTTGCTTGGATATTTCTATCAAATGCAATGCCAGATTGGCCCCTAAGATATCCTAGCTATTTATTTCAATCACAGGTTTCATTGTCCCAGCCATGACCAGTATACAAACTTCTAGGAGTAAAGATTAAGAATCAGATCAGGTTTGCTTTATACCTTTTTTTCCCCTTTAAAACTTGTTAGTAGATTACGTAATATTGTTTTTACCACATGACGCTCAGCAGATCTTTCTGCAATTGTGGGCATCATTTGTCAACACAAATGAAAAATAATCAGATTTAGGAGGACTGATCTACAACATGTAAACAAAAATGTCTATGGGTGTTTTGGAAGAGATAGGAAGGTAGCAAGTGTGAGAATATTGGTTGATTGTGTCTTGTGAAAACTGTAAAGTTTTTAGATTGCAACAAAATTTGGCAAGGAAATAAAATGCAGTAATCCCCATTCCTTGGTTCACCTAAATCCGTAGATGAAACCTGCCTGTATAAAAGCCTTAACTCGGATCTTCCGAATTTCTGATCAAGATAACGATGGCACCCTGAATGATGCAGAACTCAACTTCTTTCAGGTATTTCTTCATTTTCTGTTATGTTTCATCCTGAACTATTCATTAAATCTCAAGAGAAATACCTCAGTTGAAATCACTGCTGATATTTTAATGTTGGCCATAAAGGGTTACTGTGCTCACAGTAGAGGACTTTAACTGTAGTGGTAAAGTGGGAGTGGGGGAGGGACTGCAGAAATAGCCGAACCAATTTTTAAGGCTCTTCCAGAAATCCAGGAGGGTGGGGGCTGACCTCACCTCCAGTGAGAGAATAATACCAAAGGGCATGGACATTTATGGCTGGACTTTTTTTTCAGTTCTTCCTAAAGAAAAGCCGGGAAAATAGCACTGCTCTAAAGATTCACTCCACCAACTCCATTTTTTGTGCAGAGAGATAAAAGAATAAGATGCCAGAATATAGCCACTCTATATTACCAACAGTGCTGTGGATTCTATATTCAGAACTCTCTTGCAAAAATGTGGTGATGTATCTTCTGAGTTGGACAGGTGCAACTGGCTTCTGCTTGACCACATGGCTGGCTAAGAAGCTGCAACATGCTTCTTCTGCATATCTAACTACAAGGCTAGTAGCTTACTCTGCTACTTGTATGAAACGGGGAGTCTAACATGAGACATGGAAGCTGTTTATAGCGCACTGAACCTTTGTCAATGCATATTGATTTCAAGTATTTCTACTCTCTTTAGAGAATTTGCTTTAACACACCACTGGCATCTCAAGCATTGGAAGACGTAAAGAATGTAGTAAGGAAAAATCTAAGTGATGGAGTTGTTGACAATGGATTAACATTGAAGGGTGAGGACTAGATTCTTTTTTGTTATTACATGAAATATGGGAAGGGGGTCTGCTGATAAATCTGGAAACTAGCAAAAGCCACAACTTGATCTCTATTTATGAATTTGGAAGCCAACAGAACTGCATGGATTTAAATGTGCTATGCTTGTACTTTGGCCTTTCTGTGTAGACCAATAGTTTGGGTATGGAATTGGTTAGGCAACTTATTAACTCATTTTATGTGTAAACCGGAGTCCATAAATTCTAGATGCATATTTCTTAAGTTCGAAACAATTGGGTCTGTTGATTTGCCTGCATCTGGAAGCGGGCTGGAGGGGTAGTGGTAATTCCTTTTCCACAAAAGAGAGGGCTGCTGATACTTTCGCACTGAAAATATAATCTGGAATGTGCAGTTTTCTAGATTCACAAGGAAAAAAATGATGTGGGGTGTGCTTATGTCTGCCATCAGTAATACTTGTTAGTATCTCTTAAAAACACATTTTCTTGGGTTCACATGCAGATTCTTAAGGAGATGTTTACAGAAATGGTAGCTGGGCCCACATGCTTTGAATCACCTTTTTTCTAGAGGGCTGCTCAGCCCTCCTGACAGTGGTCAGCCAGTTTTAAGGAAGCATGATGCTTTCATAGCATTTGGTAGGAACTTATTTAAAAGATACATTTGCATACCTGGAGCATCTTTGTTGTGTTTTCAATTCTAACCTCTCTCCCTGGCCTGGTGTTCTAGATTGCCAATTAAACAACTGTCTTTTCAGGCTTTCTTTTTCTCCACACACTATTCATCCAGCGAGGGAGGCACGAAACAACTTGGACAGTATTGCGGCGCTTTGGATATGATGATGACCTAGAGCTCACACCAGAGTATTTATTTCCCCTGTATGTATCAATCAATTTTTAAAACTTGGTTTAAATTGTGTTGGTATTACTGACCTATAAAATGTAAAATCTGTGTTTCACTGCAGAAAATCAAGTACTTTCTAGATTACAGTGGTTCTCAACCTTCCTAATGCCGCGACCCTTTAATACAGTTCCTCATGTTGTGGTGACCCCCAACCATAAAATTATTCCTAAGACCATCAAAAATATGTGTTTTCCGATGGTCTTAGGTGACCCCCGTGAAAGAGTTGTTCGACCCCCAAAGGGGTCGTGACCCACAGGTTGAGAACCATTGTTCTAGAACATGAAGGTCTGTTGACTTGACCAGTAGTGGGTTTCAAATCCCGTTGCTACCGGTTCGCTCGTGGATGTGCGTTTGTCCGCATGCGCAACACTTCACATGCACAGAAGCTTCTGCGCATGTACAGAGACATCTGGGTGGGTGGGCGGAGCTTCCCGCCACCGCTACTGGTTCACCTGATCCAGGGCAAACCGGTAGCAACCCACCACTGGACTGACCAAGTAATACAACAGTAACGGTGTTGTTTTCCATTGTGTCCAACCAAGTAGTTTTGGACTGTTTCTACCCAATATAGCGACACATATAATGCTGAATTGGATCTATTTTTAAGAATATTGCTCATAGCATGAAATTATTGCAATCTAGCTCATCAAGAGGAAACCTTTAGTTAGTCGGCATCTAACATTTTGAAACCAGTATGTGATGATTAGAAGGTTATTGGGCAATTATGGTAGTTCTGGAGAATTGGAAGTAAATGTGAACACCTACATAGCGCTGGATTTTAAAGAAACTATGATAACAAAATTCTTGCAAGGTATGATCATTAGATGCCTTTTCAGTCATGAGACTCTTTGGGCTTAATATTTGTCATTGAAGCAAACTGAATTTCAAACTGTTTGGATTTTTCTAGCTACCTTCCGTATATGCACCCAGCATTATGGAATAAGCCTCCAATGATGAGTGCAGGTTATTATGTGGGACATATGGGTAGTTCCTAACTTATCACCATTCATATACTGACTGTTCGAGATTACAGTGGCACTGAAAAAAGTTACATACAACAGTTTCTCACACTTATGAATTATCATAACGTTCCCACAGGCATGTGATCAAAATTTGGGTGTTGACAAAACAGCATACATTTGCAACAGTTGCAGTATCCTGGGGTCATGTGACTGCCAATTAAGGCCTTCCCAGCTGGCTTTCAACAAGCAAAGTCAGTAGGGGAAGCTGGATTCACGTAACAACTGTGATTTACTGAATGACTGTGTGATTCACTTAACAACCTTGGCAAAAAAAGATTGTAAAATCGGGTGCAACTCTGTTAACCGCTGCCTTACTTAGCAGCAGCAGAAATTCTGCTCCCAGTTGTGGTCATACGTTCAGGACTACCTATACTAGTATTCAGAATTTGAATAATGGACTTCTCAATATTAACTCTTAGAGAACAGCTGCAGAAAGAGTAGCTGTGCTCATCTCTTGCTTATGAGCTTCGTAGGGTCATCTGATTAGCCATTGGAGATAGGGAATAGTGGGCTTGATAAGTCTCTGGTCAGTCTGTCGGTCTGTATGCATGCATGTATATATTTATTCAACATATGCTACCCTTCTTACCTGGAGGTGACTCGAGGTGGCCTATAGTCATTAAAAAAAACCCACATGTTAAAACATTAATGCAGTAAATAGTAACATTAAATTAGTTTAAAATTGACAAAGATTTTTGCAACATTAATGCAATAAATAGTAACATTAAATTAGTTTAAAATTGACAAAGGGGAGAAAGAAAGCAAGATGCATGATGGGAAGTGGGTTTTTTTACCTTAGTCCATTAACCACTTCCAGAATGACACGCCCCCAATTGCAAGACTCACTCTGTTCTTTTTATGTTTGGTAATCGTACTTCTTTTTCAAAGATATTACTTTCTCTCCAATCAGGTTAAAAATACCTTCTGACTGCACGACAGAGTTAAACCATCATGCATACTTGTTCCTTCAAAGCATGTTTGATAAGCATGATTTGGTAAGCTTTTAATCTGATTTTGGGATTGTTTTAAGATGAACACATGATTGATTGATTGATTGATTGAGTGATTGGATAGGTTTTTTGTAACCAGCCTCAGACTGAACATTCCTGGCAATATACAACAAAGCAAGCATTAAAAAAATAAAATATTACAACTATTCAACACACTCTCAAAATGAATGCCCATAAACAATTAAATAGAGTTGCAAGCACTGGTGGAATATAGTTGTTTTAACTGCTTTATGAAACTCCTGGAGAAACAGTGCTTCATCAGTGTCTGAGAATAGTGAATTCCAAAATATGGAGGCCATACTAGGAGAGACTTGCCATCTAGCCCCCATCCCAGTTACTTTCTGAATACATTTTTCAAACACTATCTTTCCTGTTGAAGGTATTTGAAATGATTAAAATATGTTAAACATTTAATTTGTTTTGTTGCGTAGTGTATTTTAGGATTTGCCAATCAAGTGACTCTGTTACATAAAAAATACAGGTTTTGTGGGGTTCTTGATTCTCTCTGAGCCTGGTTATTTTCTTGCAGACGTTTCATTACCTAGCTAGGTAACATCATCAGTGCTAGAAGGGAGTGGGATTTGCTTTCTGTTTATCGTTCTCTTTCCCAGAAGTTCTTAATCAAGCCATCTGAGGCACGACTAAATGAAGCATAGAAAAACAAAATATGTCAGTTGACTTACTAAACAAAGCTAACTGGCTATAAATAAATATAAATCTGTTTTCAGGACCGAGACTGTGCTTTGTCTCCTGAAGAACTCAAGGATTTGTTCAAAATCTTCCCTTACATGCCATGGGGACCAGATGTCAACAGCACTGTTTGTACAAATGAAAGGGGTTGGATAACATATCAGGGATTTCTTTCTCAGTGGACGTAAGTGTAGCATATAAATTAGAGATTGCCCACAACTTGTTTAGAAACAGCTATTCTTTTAATGGTAGAAAGTGAAAAATGAACTGCTTTCAAAGACAGTTTATGTGATTGGTACTATGTGGTTGTTTCTTTGGATATGGCTATTTCCAGTTGCAAATACATTATTATATTATTGAAAACTCCCAGCACTCTTAAGAACAAGCACGTTTGAAAAAGAAATGAAGCCAGAATGCTCTTTTCATACACTATGATTTAATCAGGAAGGAAGTGCAATAATCATATGATTGTAACCCAGGCAGGTTTCACAAGTTAATTCTGCATTGAATTAAAAGCCAATTGCTCTCTCTGAAATTTCATCAAGACCTGCTTAATAAAGATTGCCATACCTGTTTCACACAAGCAGGTTGCCCAAAAGAACTATTACTATGACTAGAAATAGACTACATAATCTTTTTTCTACTATCCATTCCACTCTCTTGCCTTTTTAATACATGACATGCAAACTGATAAATGTAAAACATACCTTAACATTATAAAATCTTGAGCTATAATCCAATATTGTTTAACTGCATACTACTTATTTATGTGGCATGTGAGAAGTAGTATATAAGCACTGATAAAAATTTTACTTATTTTGCTTCCTGTTGCCTTCAATAGCTTAAAAATCTTTTTCAGGGTTTCCAAAAAGGGAAGATGCGAATTCCAATGCATGAGTACATATATAAAATAGTCCTGGATTTTACTGATAGATTTGTGTGTCCTTAAAGCAGGGGTCCCCAACTCCCAGGCTTTGTCCCACTACCAGGTTGCAGCCCGTGCAGAACTGGGCCACGTAGGCGGTGGGCAAGTGTGCATGTGTGCACAGCTCCACTTGCACAAGCGGGAGGTGCTCATGCACGAAACTGTGCGGGCATACACACTTGGCATGAAGCTCCGTTTGTGGAAGCGGCAGGCATGTGCGCCTACCATTTGCGCAAATGGAATTGCACATGTTTACATGCATGCATGCTGCTAGCCCGGAACCATCCCCTCCCCTCCCACATACCCCACCCAGTGTGCTAAGCTGGAAAGGTTGGGGACCGCTGCCTTAAGGCTACAACAAATGCTGAGAACTTGGGAAACATAGTTGTTTTCTCTTATAGACTAACTACATACTTGGATGTACAGCGCTGCCTCGAATATCTGGGTTATTTAGGATATTCAATATTGACTGAACAGGAATCCCAGGCCTCAGCAATTACAGGTATTGCTTTTACTTTTCCCAACTTATTCTGGGAAGAATTTGGATACTTGCAGGGTAAAGTAATTGAAGAATACTTTTCTTAAAGTAAGGCATTGGGATTTTAAGGAACATGTCTCACTATGTGTCCATTCTTGTTTTAAAGTAACCAGAGACAAAAAGATTGACCTTCAGAAAAAGCAGACTCAGAGGAATGTGTTCAGATGTAATCTAATTGGGTTGGACGGTTGTGGGAAAACTGGAGTTCTCCATGCACTGCTTGGAAGAAATCTCCTGGTAAGACTCTACTTCTGTTTTTCTCTAAAACGATGTGTTAAGGGTTGGGACAGAATTGCCTGTTGACAGCACTTGGTTATGGCTTTTACAATATATTCTTAAAATGGTTCTTTTCATCCACTGTTTATTTTTATTTGTGATCCAGTAACTTTGAGGCAGGACAGCTGCACAACCAATTAGTTATGGGTCCCTTGGGGCCCAAAGGAAATGTATTGCTAAGCTAGTCATGTATCAGCATTTAATGTTCTGGCAATACTGCTTTGCTATACAGATCCAGAGTGCAGTATTTGGTTATCATATTTCTACATTGCTCATCTCACCTAAGTGACTCCAGGCAGTTTACAAATGAAAACCCTGAAAAGTGACATATATGGGATAGGATGTTTTCTCAGGTGGCTCGGTCTCATGCCATGACAGGCTTTAAAGGTGATAACCAACACTCTGAATAGACCTGGAGGCAGACCAATACTCAAAGCAGCTTACATAGCAAAGGTTCTACATGTACCCCCTCCCAGGATATCCCAGTATGCTTGTGCCACCACAGTCTGTACCAACTGATTCTGCCTGGCTATCTTCAAAAACAGGGCCTCACAACCAGCAACTTGTGAAACAGCGCTCCTGAAGATCAATAGGATTTCCGGAAAACAACTGTTATTGTCCCTCTCCTGCCCTGGGGTCTTGGCTGGTGCCATACCCTAAATCTGGCCAGGGACATTTCAGAGAAGGAAACCGCCCCGCCCCCTCTGGGCCTAGCCAGGTCTCAGTAATACATGCCAGATCGACCTGCTCCTCACTGATGACATCACAAATTAGAGGAGCTTTGTTATTACTTGACATGGCATTAAATAACAGCCAAAAGCCCAGCCCTCTGTCTGTCTGTTGATCCAGGCCTGGGTTTGAGTACACAGGAGTCAGAACACAAGAGCAGTACCAAACACCAGGGACATCTTTTCCGGGAGCAGCCTGCTCTCTGTCTCCCATCAAAATGCCCATCACTTACCTGAATGACTTAGTCTGCCCCAAGCTGCCCAAAGTCATTCCCCCTCCAACTTCAACCTGCTGGCTCTCCTGACTAGAGATCCCTCCAGTCACTCTGGTGCTATGGACCTCCAAGGATAGTTATGAGCTCCCACAGTGCTTCAGCCCTCACTCTTAGCACTGTTGAAAGCCCTAGCTGCCAATGGTATATACCAAAATGCCAGTATATTTGTATTTGTTCTTTTTTAATGTAGTACAGTGCGCCTCCATGAGCACAGTTGGCAAGTCTGCAAGTCAAGCAGTATAGTGGACAGCCCCAATCTGTAAGCAAGGAGCTTGCTAAAAGACCACTGATTGCCAGAAGACCACTTCTCAGTAGAAGTTCAGGCCTGGAAATCATCTACCCATTCATTCTTAGCTTGTGGGATATATACTGTAAAAACAGGTGGAAGGTTGGATTTGGTCTGCAGGCCATATTTTGCCAACCCTTATGCTACACTTTGAACAACCAACATGATCAGTGAGGAAAGAGATTGTGATTGTTTTGATCCAAAACATTTGAGAGGCACAGCATTGCCTAATTTAGTATTAATAGTCTGGGAAATAGTCTAAATAGAGTATGAAATACACTTTATTAGAAAACTGTGTGTTTTCTTACATTTTTCTTCCTTTGTGCTTTCAGAGGCAGAAACATATACATCCAGAGCACAAATCCTACTATGCAATTAATACTGTTTATGTGTATGGTCAAGAGAAATATTTATTGGTAAGTTACCCAATAACATTTAAATTCAACTTTTTTCTTTTTATGAGGACTATTGACATTGTATTTTAATGGTATAAATGGCCCGCTTCCCCAGTTTTCCATTGTTAATCTTTAAAAGCATGCTTGGAATGCACAATTAAATATTGTGAACCTTCTTGCTACAATCTGAGATTATTACAAACAGCTGTCTCTCATAGTAAGGTGTCTTCTTTGTTTAATGAAGAGCTTAGCAGCTTTCTAGTATTATTTACTGTAAAAATACACATCCTGTTTATGACAAGATTTTCCTAGGGCAGTTCATAACAGTCTAAGCTTTAATTTTTTTAAAAAAAATAACTGAAATACAATATGTAAATATTAAAAATGTAGAGCAGGGTAGTAAATATTCCTAAAAATGGATCTGTATTGTAATAAAGAAGATACATAATTTGAAATATTAGATTGGGGGACTATTATACACATACCATCTGAACTCATTTTTGTGCTTGCCAGATCATTTCTGCCTGCTGTAACTCGAGGTTGGAACTGGCACATCCTTGCTCTTTTTGTTTGAGTTAATAGTATGTCTTTGGAGACTATTAAATGAACAGTACATTGCTTGAACGGTGTATGTACTGTCAGTAAAATGTTGAGAAGCCTGTATCTGTGCAATATTCTGCATTATGGTAGACACAGATATAATCCAATGAAAAAAATGCAATAGCAGCTTGGGTCTTTAGATTTTTTAATAAAGCACCTATTACGTCCAACAGAATAAATTGGCAAAACTTAACAGGCTGCAGTGACTACAAAAAAGTAAATTTGTTACAGTGTTTGTAACTGTACAGTGTTTGACATTGCCTTTCTTTCTCTTTTCAGTTACATAATGTTTGTGAATCTGATTTCTTATGTGATGCTGAAATCATGTGTGATGTAGTCTGCCTAGTATATGATATCAGCAATCCCAAATCATTTGAATATTGTGCCAGAATATTCAAGGTTTGTATCCACATAGAAAATAATTGTGTCATAGAATCATTGATTTCAGGGGGGCTGTATAGGCTATTGAATTCAACCCAGTCAGTATGAGAATTCACATTAAATTACATTAAGGCATCCATGATAAGTGGATTTATTTATTAGATCCAAGGATCTTTGAAAGGCCATTTATCTTTCTGAGAAATTAATTCTGGTGGTGAAGGTTGTGTAGATCTTTTAAACATCTGAAAAAAAATGGATATATCTGCAGAGAAAACCAGCAACTTACTTAACTCCATTTGGCTTTAAGGTAATTGACTTTATTAGGACATAGCTATTTCTATTTGCTCAGAATTTTAATATTAATATTATTTTTATTTATTAATCAAATGTACCCGGCTGCCCATCTCACAAGAAGTTTTAGTCCACATGGGATGGTACTTAAAACGAATGAAGGTGAATATGCATGTCCCAGGATAATGTTTCAGGATTCAATCTGGGTCAGACACCGAGACCAGAGGTTTTGTCTTCCGAGTTTACGGATTTGTGCTGGAGCCCATCCTCAGGGAACTTCTCTCTAGCAGAGTGTGGTAGCTGCATTAACTTTTGCTTAATGAATTTCAGTTAAAGAAGGAAACTTAATTCCAATTTTGCTATGGATTAAGGAGGAGCT
>JANHZT010003906.1:346591-359099 GCA_032468215.1 Stegonotus admiraltiensis
TCCTGAGTCAGCCAAGCTGTCTTAGGAATTCTGGGAGTTGAAGTCTACAAGGTGTAAAAGAGCCAAGTTTGCCTACCTCTGCTCTAGATGAATTGCATTCCCAGCAATCTCTTCACACATTAATTTTGAAAAATGGTTCTGAAATAAAGAACTTTATTTATGAAAGGGTATTTATTGGCCCATAGTGAATTTTAATTTATTTTCTGTACTTCGTATATAAATATGTGAAGATGACTATCCAAAGTGTGAAGAGATCCACAGAATTTGGACATCATGCTGAGCTCTGGCTGAGGCAAATATGAAAGGACTGGTCTTCTCCTGGGGTTTCCTTTCTTCTGCATGTTAGAGAAGAAGAGCTTAGAAATGCCAGTTTCTGCTTTGATTGATCATCCAGGCTGACAAACTGAGTTTAATTGCAAGCAAAAAAATATTAAGTTGTGGCTTGCTTTTCTTTTTTTTTTAAATGGGCTTGTTCAAAATGGGTCATTGTTTATTTTAACCACAGTTTTGGAGTTCTGCCAGTTTGGTAAATTACAGTTAAATTATGAGTGGAGGGCAACCTTTCAACATTTTAACCTCTTGCAGGAAGAGAAAAAAAATGAGAATAACAGGATCTGGAAGTGGGGTAGTTTTTTGGTATCTCTAAATCACAAGTATGTGAATATCTTTTTGAGCTTGAAATGATTACTTCCCAGCTAAGAGCAACCCTGAACATAATTAATTTATAGGGCACATATAGTCGTTTTTTTACTTTAGTCTGTGAACTTGACTATAAAAAGTAGTTAGGATTCTCCTCCTACTCCCAGCATGGGGTATTGGAGAGAAATACCTCTGCTTCTTTAGTAATGTGAGGCGAGAACCTTGTTAACCCCTAGCCAGAACCCAGATCATTTTTGTGAGGAATTGCCTTGTTTTGGATCCAGGAATGGTCAAACACTCCAATCAGAATACCCCTTTCCTATAGGCTTTTGCATTAATCAGCTGTTGTGCAGGAATTTGCTACTAATATAACATTCTACTTTGCACTATCCAGCGTTGTGATAGACCTGTTCTTCAAAATTGCATGTCTACAAACATGTAATTCAAAAACAAAGCAAAGTAGGAGAAGAAGAACTTTGGAAAGAAGGGGGTTTCTCTGATGTGGGATAGAAAAAGGAGAAACTTTGATGAGCGATTTACATTTCCTTGGGACTTGTCACTAATTTCCATGCTACTTTATTAACCTGAACCTTACAGCCAAGACTTTCTGTTTAAAAACCGATATTGAAATTGATTGTAAGCCATGTTGATATGTAGCTTCCTGTTCTGAGCCATGCTGTGAACTTGCCATCTGTGTGCATGTGTGTAAAAAGGTTGAGAGCCCACATAGATGAGTTGGGTGCCTTGCTGTTGTCAGACGAGGAGAGCAGTATTGTTCACCAAGTACATGCCGTCAGCTCAATAGAGGATTCCATCTTCATGGAGTCATCCCTTGATCCACAGTTATTGGAAGACAGGTAACTCTTTATAGAGAAGAAATCCAGTAAATGTCTTGCTGTGAGAGATTGGAAAGAACTAACCTATCAGCATCTATTGCCTGATGATCTCTTTCAGATCACATCCCTTAAGAACCAAACTTTGAAATTAACCGCAGATAGTTTTGTACCTGCCGGCTTCGCTGATTGCTAGCAATAAACAAGGCCATTGAATATGCAAAATGCTAAATGTGTTGTTGCCTGGATGTCTGAAAAGGAACACCCAGTTTGGTCTGATAAACTGGACTATGCCATTATGGTTTTGTCCCAGTCTTGTTTGAAGCCCAAAAGACTTCATGCTGCCCCCTGAATACTCAGTTCAGATGATAGGAAAAGAACTAGAGGCAAATAATCTGCAAAGATTAGCAAATGAAACTTTGGTATGAAGGAATTGCTTTTCCCCAGCTGCTGTCTACAACATGAACTTTTCTCTACGATGAAGAAGTCCTTGAGGACAACAATCTTGGAGTGGAGCAGAAGGTGCTTGTTTGCTCACTGCTTGGCAAAGAGAGGCCAGATGGTGCTACTATCCCAGTTAGGCCTGCACAAAGCAGTCTGACCTCCCTGAACCATAAAGGCTGGGGGACTGCTTGGTGAATAAAACTGGATTAGACCAATGTGCTGGACTGAAAAGAAACAATAATTCTGGTTCTTCCTATATGTGCTGCCATTTTGTGAATGGCTGATTCAGTAACTTTCAGCCCTCTTAAGTGGATGGTAGATATTTTCACGAACTTTGGTAATAATATATTACAGTAGTTCTTTAAATTATACTTTGGAATCTGCTCTTCTGAAGGTAATGGTGTATACTTTTGTAGGTTTCCCATTATTTCTGATTTAGTTTTAAAAGTGCCTAGGGCAGGGAATTCTTTCTCGTGTTCTATTCTGTAATGCAGTCCTATATCAATTCTGTAATACTCAATTGAGAATCAGTGTGCCTTGAACTAAGGTCATTGCAAAAACTCCTTGCTGATAGCTTTTTATCTGTTGCATTATGGTCGGCTGTGTTTTTTCATGAAAGCTAACTGAGCATGCTCACAAACTGGCATGCTGGCAGGCTTGAATCATTGGTTTTTGGTTAATTTTTGCTACTTTGATCTTAAATTTATAGTTTTCTTTCATCCTCCATACTGTTCTGTCGCATTTTGGTTTCACCTATTTAATATCTGTGTTTCCTTAACTATTTGGTGTGCCTAACAGTTTTATTGTGTGCTTGTGTTCAAGATTATTTTCTGTGGTTAGGCCCTCTGCCTTTGGTTAGAAACACCACAGCAAAGAAGCTAGCACATACAGTCACTTGGGTAGTTAATCTAAAGGGACAACTTTGCTGAAAATGCTGACTAGCACAGCGTATATTAGCATTTCCTTTTTAAGTCATCTATATTTAGAAGATTCTAGAACAGCGGCCCCCAACCTTTTGGGCACCAGAAACTGGTTCTGTGGAGAAAGGTTTTTTCCTCAGACCAGAGAGGCTGTGGTTTTGCATGCTGCCTGCATCCCATGGATGGGGCTTCACTTGTTTGTGTGGCCTGGTTGCTGGCATGCCACGGACCGGTGCTGGTCCACAGACCAGGGGTTGGGGACCCCTGTTCTAGAACAGTCATTCCTTGATTAGATTGTTAGTCTTTTTACAACTACAAGTTAACAAGCTATGCACTGCCCAATTCCCAAGTCTTCAGAACAGCATAAAAGCAATTGGCTTAATATTGCAGGATAAGCCTAAATGTGATCTATTTACTTTACCTTGCTGTGAAAAGTTAATGGAATTATAGATCGGTCAAATTGACCTGTTAGCTGAATTGAAATATAACCCTTCTTTTCTGAATAGACAGAGCAGAACATTCACTTCCCTACATTGCATCAAAAACATTTAGTTCACAAATGCCGTAAAAGAGTACATAGTAGATCTCTGAAAGCGAGCTTACACATTTTGATGCTTGTATATATCTCAATATTTGTTAATTGTTTTTAAAAAATATTCTTTGTATTTCAGGCATGTGACACAGGCAGACCTGAAGAGCTCTACCTTTTGGCTTCGAGCAAGTTTTGGTGCTACAGTCTTTGCTGTTTTGGGCTTCGCCATGTACAGAGCATTATTAAAACAGCGGTGATCTGGAGGAAAGCATGGTTTTTTTGGGGGGAGGGGCTTATTCAAAGTGAGGGGGGAATCTTTTATGTACATTCTAAAATCTGCTAGAAATATTTATATATGCAAAGTACTTTATTATTTGTAATTCATGGATAAGATGATTTTAAATAATAGTTCTAAACTTGCAGTATTGCATAGGGTGTGGAAAAGAGGATTTGCATTACAGTGGCTACTCTTGGCTACACTTGTAAAAGCCAAAAGGGAATTATTGTAAAATAATTTGTATATATATACATATATATATATATATTCAGGCAGGGAGGCCTAATGTCCCCAGGGGTTATTAGAAATTCCATTCGTAAATGTTTCAAATAGAATGGAAGAATTGCAAGTAGGATTTGTTTTCGGCAGTATAAGTTCAGAATCAGCGTACATGTGTTTATTTATTTCACTGGTATCAAAAGTTCTTGCTGGATATACCAGGTTTGAGGACTGCCTTTTTTTTTAAATTCCTTTAATAACTCAACTTTTCCTGTAGCCACTGCTCATACGTTACAGGAGTGTTCTTCTGTGGCAGATTTGATTGGGCTTGAGCAAATTCCTTGTGCAGCTAATTGTGCCTCAGTTCAAGGAAAGAGAGAAAGACGGTATTCCCTTGGTTAAATGAAAATGAAGTATCATCAATGAAACGCATCATCATCTGACACCATGTGCCATTCTGCGCATCTCTCATCTTCCACTTGACGTTTATAGCCTTTTCCAGTCCCATGGGAAATGTATTATAATTGTTTATAATTCACCAGAAGTCTGTGTTTCATTCCCTTAAGTTTGGAAAGTCATTATCCGACAAGGTCAGTGCGGGGGTGGAACTGAAGTAGAAACACCCCGTACTTTACCCTTCTTGGTCATAAATGAATTGCATGGTTTGTACTGCATCTTGTATTTGGCTGGAGTGACCTGTAGGTGGCATTTTTAAATCTACCAAGAAGGTTTACTAAATGGAAGTTCCTCCTGTCCAACCTATTTTCCCCATCAATGGCCTTTTCTGGTATTTCAATAAATAACTGTACCGTGCTGTGTTTCCAATGCTTGTTCTTGTAGTGTTGACCTGTATTTGTCCTTGATTCCCAGCCTAGAACTGTTTTGCCTCTTGATTTAGATTTCTGCTCAGTTATTAATGTCAATAGGAGAGCCTTAGCTAGCCACTTTCCATACTTCAATGGATGTCAGCTTAAAAGGGGAAGTTTTTTTTTAAAAAAATTCCCAAAAGTGGGGAGGAGGAGGAGAGGTACTTTGACAAGGTAGGATAGACAACAAAGTTTACTTACAGAATTTCTACTGAAGAAACTACACAAATTAAGATGAAGTTTTGGTCCCACTGTGTCAATTGGGAAATAGAGTTATACGAGCAGAATGAGCGATTAGCACTGTATGACATGTAGAACATAAGAAAAACCCTACTGAATCAGGTCATCAGCATTCTGGGCCCTACAGTGGCCTTCCATGACATAGATACAAAGAAGGACCTGCCGAAATGAAGAAGAGTGAGGAAAACTCTACTGGCTATGTCCTGTAAGCAAGAATACAAAGATGCAGGGGGAAAAGGGCATAAAACAAGTTAAATCTATAAAGGTCTGTTCTTACTCTGTGTGTTTCTGTGTTAACAAGTGCTTTCTTCCAACTTCTAGCCACCTATTGTCTACTTCAACCTGATGATAGCAGGTATCATTGTTGTCTTTGTGTTAGCAGAGTCTGATCCGCATTTTGCCACCTGTGTTTTTTAACGGGAGATACTGAAGACGGTGTTTAGTATTGGGTGGCATTTATTTATTGATCAACTGAACATCTCAAGCTCAAATAAAATTTGGGACGGGGGTCACTCAATTCCCTAGTAAACCTGCTACATGTATTATGTTCTTTGAGGATTTTACTGATTTTTTTTCCCACAGAATGCTTCTATATTCACCTCAGTTGCTATGTTACAAAGGGCAAAATCCAGTATTGTGCAACTAGGCTTCTACTTGCATAATTTAATGTTGTCTTTCTCTTTTCCTTCCTCCATTTCACTTGGCTCCATAACGTCTCCCACCCTTCAGTATTTAAGCTTCAGAAAATCAGAAGCTGTTTCGTTAATGGAAAACTGGCATTAGAACCATCTCTTTTGGTCCCCTTTCTTCCTTTACTTAGAGGCTAACTGCCTCCTACATTACATCACTGTTTCCATGGAAATATTCTGTAATATGTATGTTTGTCCATGAAACAGACAAGAGAAGAGTATTGGACATTGTCCCAAATAATGAGACAATTCAAAAGTAGAGGCTTGGTTTAGGAAACCTTGCTAAACAACTTTTTTGGAAACCTGGGAGAAGGACAGTGGTCTTTAGAGAGATGTGAACCCTTTTCCAATCGCATTTTCTATGTCTTCTTTTAAAACAACAACTATCATCCTGCCTCTCTGCTTAACACATTTCTACTACCCCGTATGCTACCTGATTTCACTCTCAGCAAGAAATAAGAAAGGATGTAGATATTGCCATGGTAATATATGAAAATAGCTTTTTCCAAACAACAGATTGCTAAATCTGGCACTGGCAGATGGGTATGTAGTAGCTGATCAGTACTTAAGAAGGGAAGTATGAAGACATTGGTTGAAATGTAATAAAGATATTTCTGTTTTCTTCTATGAGATAACATTGATATTCAAAGGTATGATTTGCTGGAGCTCTGCAGAATCTTCCTCGATTGACATACAAAATCTGGAAAATTAAAGGAGCAAAATGGAAAATGGATGGACCAGAATTTGAACTACACAAAAAGACAGATCTTAAATAATATCTCATGTCTTGTCCCATCAACTTCTTGTATCTCCAGTCCCATCAATTATTCTCAAAGAGTTTGACTCCCACCATGAGGGACAAACTCACTTTTCCTAAAAAGCCACATTTAATGTTTGCATATATCCTGTTGTTATATGTATCATTTACTGTAATCTTAAGGGACTAAAGATTTTAATATCTTGTTTTCTGTCCCAACTAGATTGCTATATCCCATTGGGTAATTACCCGTAGCTCTAAATACAAGTTGTTTGTTCACACATTCCAAAAGTTATCTGGATAAAGTTGGGGAAAGTGCCCCATGATTCATGTCCTATTACTGTACTTGCTGAGAAAGTAGACAGGGATATGTCTTCCCCAGGTGCCCAAATCCTATTGGCTACTGTATTGTTGTGGGCTAGTCTCCAGTTAGCATTTTGAGCCCTTATTTCTGCTTCAGTTTGTCGAATTGGGTTAGATTGTTGTGCTGTTGCCTTCATGAAGCTTCTCTTAACAGCAATTGAGTAACTTTAGTTGTGGTGATGGTGGGAAAAAGTGACCTAACTTACACACCTTATGGGCCCAAGAGATGTGCTTTTGATGTATTAGGTGGATCTCAACTGTTCTAGAACATCATCTCTCTTTCTCTATAAGCATGGCCTTTAATCGTTATCAAGAATTTTCTCTTTCTCTTATTTTGTCTGCCAAATTCAGAGAGCTGCCATGCTCCTTTTCATTGAGGGAACAACTGTTTGTTACATTTGTGGACAGGAATTATGAGACATTCTGCTTGGGATTGATGTTACACAGCCAGGATTAGAAACAGCTATGTCATAGCTTTATGTCTATATAAATAACTATATTCTGAGGAGTTACTGCATAATTGACACATCTTATCCATCATCTCTTCCCCAGAATATCAAGATTCTGGCTCTTTGCCCAGATGCTGCATAGAGTAATAGCCTGTGGATACTTGTTGAGACATCCTAGAAGGACAACTGAAGCATTGGTTGTTTTGTTTTTGTTTAATGGATTTTTATGATTTTGTAGTTTCAAATTTGTTGTGAGCCACCCAGAGTTGTTCCATTTTAAAAATAAAGAAATGGGTAATCAATTGAGTGTCTCCAGATGCTTTGGACTAG
Source organism: Stegonotus admiraltiensis (assembly GCA_032468215.1). Taxonomy (NCBI): domain Eukaryota; kingdom Metazoa; phylum Chordata; class Lepidosauria; order Squamata; family Colubridae; genus Stegonotus; species Stegonotus admiraltiensis. Next base: position 354,150 of record JANHZT010003906.1, read on the forward strand.
GACTCTTACATACATTTCTGGCTGTGCTAGCTGGGAATACTGGGGACAGAAATCCCAGCCAACCAGCTCTCTCTTACCCCATCTCTGAGATTAGCTAAATATTTATGGTTACTGTGAGAGAAACAGATGGGGAAAATGTTTTTATGTGTTCTGTCACATATAACTAATCCTCCTTTGGCAGGAAAGAGGAGAAGATACACATCCCCTGGCTTCTAGTCAAAGTTGAGAGTATTCAAGCCCATAGCTGACTAGAAAAACGACACTTCTTTGATCGCCACTGACAGGCGCCCACGACAGCCAGCGTGAAAAAGAAGGTTGCCAGCAGTTTTAAGAAAAGAAAAGAAATGTAGTAGCAACCAGCTGCCAGCTGAGGGCAGCCTGGTTTCAAAAGCCTCATTGTTGCTTTCAGTTTCTGCCTACTTGTTTCTCCTTTCATGATGCTAATTTAAGAGCCACTCTTGTATCAAGGGCATAAAGGTGGACATTGTAGAAGATGATGATTTGCTTGTTTCTGAACAGTCTTTGATTGCACAAAGCAGCATTGAACCTCTAATTTGTTCCCCATCCTGGTCCAAAGTTCATCTCCTTGGAACACACTGGCCCAATTGCATCACAGCTTGAACTTAAATGTCACTCATGAGCCATTCCTGCCTTCTTCCGTCTTGCTTCTTTCTGTTAGGTCTATTCAGAGCACACACAGAATGGATGCACTGCTGATTATTATTTTTTTTATATGATTTTTGCAAGAGTGTCAAGTTACCTGTAGGCACAATTCAGTGCAAGTGCATGACTGACTATTTACATATTTATGTGAATCTATTTACAGATTGTTTTTGAATATATCCAATCATGTAACTGCTGAAATTTCCATTACGGTGTGTCTTAAATTGGGACTCTACCAATTCTGCTTTTTTTTTTTCTTTTCTTCCCTGATTGTTACTTGCTGGAATTTTCTCAGCTCTTAACAAATGTTCAGTTCTAATGGAATAGAAAAACCTGCAACAGGCACCAAGGTCCTAATGTTTGGATCGACAGCTTATTCTGCTACATTTAAATTGCTGCAGAAGGGAGGGAGGGTCTTTGACTAAAGCAATCCGTTGTGACATCCTCATTCACATCCTACCAATCCGTGGGCAGAACAGTATTAAACTATTAATCTCATGCTGCATTAGATCGTTGGTTGCTGTTTCTTTTTTCTTTTTAGTTGTGCTGCATCAGTTTTCCCCCCTCCATTTTTGCAGCTGCTTTTGCAATTAATGAGGTTATGGAGGAGGAGAGGGGGTTGATAATGGGAAATAGGTTTTGAAATGTAATAGAAACAGTGAGTGAGCAAAGGAAGACAGTTCTTAATAACAAGTTGCCCTTCACAAGGAGAAAAGGCGACTGACAAACTAATCATTCCACGGGTTCATTAGGAACAAAAGGAAAGAAAGTCAATCAAGATCTGCGTCTCATGCAATACTAGGCAGGGTCTGCTAAAATAGCCTAAAATCAAACAGGTTTTTTTTTTCCTTTTCACCATGATGTGACACAAATAATAAAAGGGAGAAAAAGTGGAAATAACCAAGTTTTTTAATATGGATCATTCTGAAGATGAAACAGAAGATCGAGGATTTTGCCAGCTCACTTAAGTTAGAGCAGGGATCTCCAAAACTTTGGGGCCAATGGACATACTTGGAGCATTGAGAGTCGGTCTGTCCCAAAACAGCTGCAATTTCTGTCAATTTCCTGGAACGAATGAGTGAGGCTAAAGGAGGATTGTCCGACTCAAGGCCCTTTACTATTAGGAGTGCTGAATTCCAGATTACCTTTCAGGAATCTTTTCTTTTTTTGACAGACAGCTCACTTGATCCAGAAAGTAAAAAAGAAATTGTAAAGATCTGAAACACCCCTCACCCCAAGCCAAATTGCATATTTCCCATCACAGAAAGCAATAAAAAAGGTCCTTCCACAGGACTGGAGGGCTCAGAAAATACATGCCAAATTTTATGATCTTTTTTTGTCAGGGTTGCTAAATGAATTGATGCAGGTAAGTGCATCGGGTGGGCGTTAAGCAAATCTGGCTTGCCACATGGACTGCTTGCCAGAAACTGGCTGGAAAGGTCGTAAATTGTGATCACATGACTCCAAGATGCTGCAACTATTATAAATATGTGCTAGTGTCAAGCGCCCGAGTTTTGATTTTGTGACTGGGGATGCTGCAACAGTCATTAAGTGCAAGATACTTAAAGTAACCGATCAGTGTTCAGTGTGGTTGTAACTTCAAATGGTTGCTAAATAAATCATTATTTAAGGACTATCTGCATATTCAATCAATAACTGAAACTTGCTACAGATTCAATAAATGAATAGTCCAAATATGCTTCAGGTTTGATCAATATATACATAAATAGCTAGCTGGCTAGCATCATCTCAAGACTGATGTTCCTGCTTTATTAGCATCTTTCTACAATTCCATTACTTGCCTCACATGGGCTTAGTTCATCCCAGTTTCTAGGTTCCCCAATAATACAGGTCTTTATTGTTTTATTAAGAGACCGTAATTTGTTCCTTCATCCCAGAGTAATTTGGTATAGCCTATGATTTTTTTTTTGATTTTTTTTTTTGCACTGGGCTGCCTCCAACCAAGGAAGTCAGCAGGCCATCTTAAATCTGTTGCAGACTATCCTTTTTGTCATGTTTTTTCCTCTTTTCCCAATGTCCCACCTGCAGGTGGATCACAATTCCAAGATCAGATGGAGCCAATCAAATAGCATGTTTTGGAACAGAAGCAATTCTAATGTGCCAAATGAACTAGGAGGGTGAGAATTGTTTACATAAGAACAAACATTCGAAACTTTTCAATATTAGCAGATATATATGTATGTATGTATGTATTTATTTATTTATTTCTGGAGAATCTGCTTTCAGGACTTCACAGAATAGGTTTACCCCTCTGTTTTGAACAGCGGTTGGATTTGCAAAGATTAGCAAATGAAACTTTGGTATGAAGGAATTGCTTTTCCCCAGCCGCTGTCTACAACATGAACTTTTCTCTACGATGAAGAAGTCCTTGAGGACAACAATCTTGGAGTGGAGCAGAAGGTGCTTGTTTGCTCACTGCTTGGCAAAGAGAGGCCAGATGGTGCTACTATCCCAGTTAGGCCTGCACAAAGCAGTCTGACCTCCCTGAACCATAAAGGCTGCGGGACTGCTTGGTGAATAAAACTGGATTAGACCAATGTGCTGGAGTGAAAAGAAACAATCAATAGTGAAGCCATCTCTCTTAGGCTTTCAAATCTATTTGAAGGATGAAGGGAAGGGAGAAAAAAAATGAGAAAATGAAAAAGCTCTTATGAAAACTATTGGCAACAATTCAGGTGGAAGCTGAAGCTGAGACAAAGAAACAGTTCTTTTTCTTTCCTGTTTTTGCTGCTCTGCAGCTTGGTGAGTCGAGCATGGTCCTTCAGCTTTTGAGATGCTCTCCTGTGCTGTAAGCCATGATGACAAACATTTGCCCAGACTGTTTTTATTAGGGAAACATCCTTTACCCTGAGCTCTTGTTCTGTTGCCACTTTTATGCAAATACAATAGATTAGTTTTGCTTTTGGGGGGGGGGAGGATTGCCTGAATTTGTGGCATTCCAGAATAAATAAAATTGAGGGAATTCCCATCTGCAGCCAACTTCTTGGTTAGCATTTGCTGACACTGGATGTTCCCTACTATTGAAAAAGTAAAAAAAAAAAATTAGGATTCAGCAGAGATGGTGTATTCAAGTACTCCCAGTTGAAGATCTCTTCCCAAGTCAGAACCCTTCTCACATCACTCTTAATTATTTCCCATTGCTTGCCAGAAAAAAAACACAGAAAGAGAAATGAACGTGGTTTCTTGCTCTCCTGGTTTGGCTGCCCACGTTCTCATGAACATCCATTACTTCTGCTGACCTCTGTGGCCATCCGGTTAATCATTCTTGTCTCCAAGCCCTTCTGAAATACTTGACCCTAGCTAGCTCATTGTTCTGCTTGTCATTCCTTTGTGCAGGCAAAAGAATTCCAGATCAGTTGCTCCCTTGGAGGCTCCTCTCTCTGTGTGTGTGACTTCCAGCTACCTCATAAACAGCAAGACACAGTGGCTAATTTCTCCATTACGTGAGGGCTATTTACGTTTATTTAATGCTGCAAACAGTTCTCAAATGGAAATGTGGGAGAAAAGATGCTTTGGTGGCATTTCTGTTTTCTACTGGAGGACCCTTGTTTTTGGGGAAGGGGATGTTTCTCCAAATTCCCTTTCAGAATTCAAGATAACCCAAGCCTTGAAGAAACAGCCGGTGTAGAGTTAAAAACACCAGGCTACCAAACCAGGAGGAACAGATTTGTGCCTTAGGCATGAATGCCAGCTGGGTAGCTGATCACTCTCTCTTGCCTTAAGAAGGTCCTGGCAAGCCACTTCTGGAAAGTGCCCTTGAGAAAACTATTTGGATTTCACTCTGTGGTCACCAGGAGTCAGGATTCCCTGAAGGACACTAATGAGGGCAACCCCTATGATATCCAAATTTTCTCATACATAATAAGTATCTGTCAGTATTGCACCTTTACACAGAAATAAATACCTCAGATCCAGAACTACTGTAAATCCCAACAAATCCCCTTAGAACATCCCTTCGCTGCAGGTATCCTCATGCAATAATTAGCTTAGACTTTGTTGATTTGAATGTGATCAGAGTAGATGTTTGAAGTTGCCATATGTACAAAGATTGGGAAATGGTGCTGCTCTTCACAAATGCTACGGAAGTACCCTAACAGATATGTTGGTGGGCATGACAATTCTCAGGATCCCCAGCCATGTTGTAATCCTAATATACCTGGAGGACATCTGGTTGGAAAAGTTGTGTTCCTGTTCTGCCCCAGCGTCCGAGTCCCAGGAAAAACGACACACACCAACTCACCCCACACTGTTTTATTTCAACCAAAC
>JANHZT010003909.1:1954-17620 GCA_032468215.1 Stegonotus admiraltiensis
TGGGACTCGAACTTGCAGTAATTGCAAGCAGCAGATGTTAATAACAGACTACCAGTCTGTTGAGCCACCAGAGCTCATGTTCACGTAGGCATTTTTTTTCCTAAGCATGATGATGCCAAAATGACAAAGTTCAGATGTTTGTTATTTTTGCCCTACTGCCCTTGAAGGCTCACTACTAGTGATCTCCAACCTATCATAACGCTTCTTATGCTGAACCTTCTCTTGGATGGTCCAGCATCTGTGGAAACTGTTTTCCAAGAAAAGATGGCAACTGTCATCCACAATGGCCCTTAAAAAGAATATAAAAACACCTCCCTTTCAACTAGTCTAAAATATTTCACTGTTCATTTTAAAATGCTGAACCACATTGCTAAAATGATTATTATATTTTAACATAACTGTCCATATTTTTTTTTGTAAACAAGTTTTATTTTAAAAAATCTTTCATCATACATATTTTATGAACAGTGTTGACCGGGTCACATTTTATACATCTTATATATCTTAATTTTTATAAACTATTTCAATCTTCCTGCTTTTTCCATAATTATCCCTTTTATATAATCCTTTCACAAATTCATCATTTTTCACCATATCTTGTTATTTCATCTCTTTTTTCCCCCCAAGTACATTTTACATATTTCCAATTTCGACCATAATATTCTTTTTCTATATTTCCATATTAAGATAAAATAATCTTAATCTCTTCTTAATACATAATGCATAAACAGTATCACTATCCGCCCTTTAATTCCTAATTTCTTACAATAACATCAATTAATTATCTTATTTCTCCATTTGCAAAATATATTTCTCAAAATCCCCATCCCACTTTTTAACTATACATAATATATATCTTCATATTCAATTCTTACATTGAAACCATTTAACTTAATTAACCATCCACATCTTACCTTAATCTCTTCTTAATATATAATACATAAACAGTATCACTATCCGTCCTTTATTCCCTAATTTCTTACAGTAACATCAATTATCTTATTTCCTAATTAAACCCCATTGCCATTTCATATTTCATCTGCTATTCTGTTTTACTATAAGCAATATACATCATTATATTCACTTCTTACATTGAAACCCTTTAACTTATTTGACCCACAATTAACAATATTAATACAGTTCCCTTAAATCTACTAATAAATATCTTATTTCCCTTCCTCCTTTCCACTATTCTTCCCCTCTTTAACCATTTTCTCTTGGTCTCTCCAAAATTCCACTTCTTAATAATTTCCTCCTTTTATCCCATTCTTTTAACTTCTTCTTTTTCTTTCTTTTTCTTTTTGTATTTATTATATCTTTTCTCCTGAATGCTTTTTCTCACGTTTAGATATATTTCTCGAGTAATTCTCCCCAAGCTTTCTCCTAACCTCTTTCCACTCTTTCCTTCTTTTCCCTTTGATTGATTCTTTTTGGGAGGATATCCCCCCATCCACTCTTTTTTTGCCACGGTTAATCCCAGTGAAATCATCTAACTGCTTTTTGCATTCAATTCCTTTTCCTTCAATATTATTTTCTTGCTCCTCATTTATGCTCTTTTTCTTGTTCTGTGTGTTCCAGCAAAATTTGACTTTTTATTATCCTTTAGTGATTCACACATGTTTTTAAACATCTCAGTTAATTCCTCACACATCCAAGACTCCATACTGTCAATTTTTAAAAATAGTTAAAACTTTAGATTTATATTTAATTAAAATTTTAAAGTCCATATAGTCTCTCTTTAATTCCAAATAGTATCCAATTTGAATATTTATCCAATCCACTCCAAGTTAAAGCTTTATTATCTTCCATAACCATTGAAAGTCGAAACCAAGCAGTTCAGAAAAATAAATACTCCTTAAAAGTTCTCACAGTTTCTGAATTATCTTTTATTAGTCAAGGTCACAGCTGTTATTTTCTCTTCTATCTTCCAACCAAGACTGCAGTTCTCTCTTTCTGCCAGCAGATGTCTCTCTTAAATCCACAATATTCTCAGACCAAGTATCAAAACTGTCAAAAATATTTTGAATCCACATAAAGAGTACTTTTACTTGGGTTTCTTTTTCTTTTATTATTTTTTGTTTCTCCAAATTCAATTTTAAATCCAGTTATAAAATTTTCTTTCTTGGGTATTTTAACTTCCTCTTTGTTCTTCTCCTTCAAATGTCAAAACTATCAAAAATATTTTTAATCCACATAAAAAGTACTTTCCCTCTGGTTTTTCTTCTATTATTTTTCCAAAGCCAATTTTAAATCCAGCTGTAAAATTTTCTTTCTTGGGCTTTGGTATTTTAATCTCCTCTTTGTTCTTCTCCCTCCATTAACTTTCCCAAGTGCCAATTAGCCGCTCATTTCCATTCCGGGACCTTTTAAAGTTATTAAAAAAATTCTGTTTTATCTGTGAATTGGCCAATCACACACACCCCTCCTCGATACCAACACTGTTCAGACACCAATCCTGCACAAAAAACTTAGTCTGGTTGCCCCAGTTTCAGAGTGGTCATTTTTCAATGGCCGCAACCCCCTCTGCCAGTTCAAAGGGCAACCTCCGACCATTCAAGGAACTTGCCTGTTCCCCTTGGTCATCCGAGACACTTCTCCTTCTTCACCGTCCCTACAGGACGGTTCCAGTCTGAAGACACCCCCCCCCCTCAACAGCAGTTTGTCCAGCTGGATTTTGGCAGAGCTCATCGGAGCCTGCTATTTTTCCAGCCAGTCTCGCTGCGATGCTTCCAGTTTCTCGACATTGCTTGTCAAAGATTGCAAAAGGTGATCACATGATTGTGGGATACTGCAACCGTCATAAATATGAGTCAGTTGCTAAGCTGTTTAATTTTGATCATATGACGAAAGGGATGTTTGCAATGATTTTGTGAAAAATAGTTGTATGTCATTTTTTTCAGTCCCTTTGTAACTTTGAACAGTCATCAAACAAAATGTTGTAAGTCAAGGATTACCTGTACATGCTAAATGAGAATACCATCTCTGCCTAAATTGCTGTATATTTTTATTGGGGTAGTAGGATTGTTGGAATAGAACGGCAATCTCTTGAGGTTTCTATGTTAGATTTTTTAAAGTATCTTCATTTCAGTGTTTATGGCATTAGGCTAGAAACCAGGAGACTGTGAATTGTAGTCCCAACTTAGATGTGAAGCTAACTGGGTGACATTAGGCCATCACTGTCTTTCAGCCCTAGAAAGAAAGCAGTGCCAAACCACTTCTGAAAAAAAACCTTGACTGGAAACTGCCGGGACTTGTCTAGGCAAATTTATGCATATGTTCATGCATATATGTATGTATGTATATTTTTAACATGAAAGTAATAACAAGTTTGAGGATGTTTTAATTCACACTGTATGGTTAGAAGATTGTACTGTTGATGTATTCAATTAATTGCCTGTATATTTTGTTTCATACTATTGTATTACACAGCCAGAAAGTGTTGAAAGTTCCAGTCTCTTATTATATTCCATTCAGATGCTGAAAATCTTTCCTTAAAAATAGATTTCTGTTTTGAATTTTGAAAGAAATGGCTGCATTTTAAAAATCATGTCTTTCACTTCCAGGGCATATATACACTGCATCCTTTCATCAGTGCCAGAAGTATTAAGGCTGGCATAGAAGATATTAAAATTTTGTTAACTGAAGAAAATCCATTCTTAAGCAGGTTCAGTAATGAATCACGCAGTCAGCTGAATGGAATGGGTAAGTGAGCATTCTTGCTAACTAGTACCAGTAGTTATTTGAAATTCAAAATTTGATTTACATTGTTTATTTAGTTTTAGAGAAGTTGATTTCCAGCTGGTTACCTTTTGTTATATTGATGGTCAAAGCTGATGGTTACTATTCGTAAATGCCCATTTATCAGAAGGTAACTCTTGAACCTTTCTAGAATCCTTTTTGCTATCCCATCTTTACTGTTCATGTTTTCACTTGACCTAAATGACTTGTAGATTGTTACTATCCATAATTTTTATTTTCTAAGAATGCCCAACTGATATTGGGCCCAAACATACTTTTGGGACTAAAGATAACCCAGTAATCAAGTTCACTGTATGAATAAGAGCTAGTGAAATTTAAAGATTCCTCTATCTGGTGAAGATCACTATCCCAACATTTTAATAGTTGCTGAAGAATATTAATATTAATATTTATTTATTTATTTGTTTGTTTGTTTGTTTATTTGTTTGTTCGATTTATATGCCGCCCTTCTCCGGAGACTCAGGCGGCTTACAATGCCTTAAGCAATAGCCTTCATACTTTCGTATATACCTGCTTAGTAGGGCTTTTGGCCCCCCCAAGCGGTGTTCTTTTTTATACAAAGTCAGCTTATTGCCCCGACAATCCAGGTCCTCATTTTACCTACTTTGGAAGGATGGAAGGCTGAGTCAACCTTGAGCCTGGTGAGATTTGAACTTGCAGTAATTGCAGGCAGCTGGCAGCTAAGTGCTACTTTAACAGTACTTCAGTCTGCTGCGCCACCAAGGCTCTTGGTAATAATTTCCTAACAACATCTGCTTTGATAGAAAAAATGGTTGTGTTCAGCAAACTGTATGGTGAACAACTGTGGGTCATAGGTTGGATTGCTAAGGGTTAATGTTATTTGTATTATAATAATCTGTTGCTTTAAAACATTACACTCTCTTTGTTTCAGCTATGGGGAGCATAGTCTTGAAATATGAACCAGACCAAAGGTAAGTGACCTCTGTGTTCAGTTTATGCAAATGTGTGTGTGGATGTACAGATCCTTTTGAATAGAAACTGAACAGAAATCATAAAAGGATTAATTTAATGCTTTCAAGAAACTGTGATTTCTAGGTTCGTAGAACAAACAAGCCGGTAGTATTGTTTAAAATTACTAATGAATCCTTTGAAGAAAGTAAAACTGAAGCATTAACAGAGTATGCATTTGTCTATTTGTAGCAAACAAGATACCCATCAATGCTCTGTTTTGCTATGTGGTTGGCTTGGCAAGACATCCCTTCGTGCCTTCGTGCCCAAGAATGAGAGATTGCATTACCTGAGAATGATGGGACTTGAGGTATTCAAAGCGAAAAGGAAAGAAGAAAATTTAGAAGGTCAGTTGGAAGCAGCATCTATAGATACTTCGGGGCAAGTGCTAGAAGAAATGGAACTTGAATGTAAAACCAAAAACACCAATCAATTACCAACAATAATAGAAGATGAATTGAATGGACAGCATGAAAAAATATTATTGGAAGCCAGCACAGTAGAAAACCTTTCTTCCACTGACAAAGCTGAAAATACCAAAAATATGTAAAGCAAAACTAATGTTGACATTATGGAGAAAAAAGACTAAAAAGTCAATTTGCATTGACTTCATGTGCATTTTTTATAATTATGTACTGCAAAGCATTTAAAATAATTTTAATAAAGAAAGTATTTCAGTTGTTGACAAATGTGGTACACAATTATTTTACAAGTTTCCCCCAATCTTTTTAGTATAAATTGTTTTAACCAAATGAACAGCATATTGCAATCACTTCAGTGAATTTGTTTCTATCAATGGATTTTTAATCACTAAAATATGTGTCATTCTAGAAATTAAATAGCTTTATTGACATATTGATATAATTTATAAATATGATTATGATTTTCTTCTATCTTTGGGAGAGAATTTTCTCTTTCATACACTCTTAGTAATTGTTATTGTTCCTCTGAATTTATGTAATAAAAATGAATTATGTTGACAGTATACAGTAACCTAGATTTTAAGTCCTAAACTTCAGTTTCTATTCAAAATTTATGTATTAGTTTTATACCATTCTCTTTTCCCCACATCTGAATTTTACACCTGATAATTGATTTTAGATTGGGATTCAGAAAAACATATGAAAAATTGATGTCACTATATTCATCCAAAATTTGTGCCAATATTTTTAATGATTTGTTCCACTAACTTTGGGTTGCCAGAGTGAGTTATACAGCTTACATTAAAATAACATGTTTCTGTTTACCCAAATTAATGCTAAGGTTGTGTATTAGTTTTGTATCACTTCATGCTATGATTGCCTGGATTTTGTACCACTACAATTAAATGTCTCGGTTCAGAAGATATACTTAAAACACCCAATCTTGCTATATTCACCCAAAACCTAAGCCAGAGTTAAATATCGCATTGCCTCATCAAATACAGGTTTTAGCCCATACAGGCAAATACTTCTAGCCACAATAATGATTAATCTGATAATATTTTATCCCTCTTTGTATTAGTATAGCTGTACTACCTTATTTTTCATGTTCTTTTGATTTCTGGGATTTAAGGGTTCCTTCCCCCTCAACCCCTCCAGCCTACAATATAACCTCCCCCCAGATCTTGAATTAACATTTCTTGAACAATTTAGTTCATTAAATGAACTAAACATTACCAGACACATTTTCTAAATCCATTCCTTCCAGATTGGACTTCTAGGATATTGCTAATGGAAATAGCTGTTTAAAGTACATTTCAAATAATTATGTATCTTAACATTGACGTTCTAGACATTTAGGTTTTAATGTTTGCTGGTTTATTTTAATAACAGTCATCAATTCTTTGTGTGTCTTCATTTGAATGGAAAACTATTCACACATTTATCCTCAATCACAGCAAAACTGCCAGTAAGTAAATGATAACAAATAAGTGCTATTTACACTGCATTAAATTATTTCTATACTGGTGCTAAGCTTTTGTGGGAGTGTAGCTGAATCAAATACAAAAGGCTTTGGTAAAAAAAAAATACTACAAATGAAATGTAGGTGATTATTTGGGGTCAGGCCATGTTGGCTTTGAGGTATTTTATAGCTCATCAGGACTTCACAGTTGGATGAGTGTGTGTTGTGTGTATGCATGTGTGTGTGAGAGAGAGCAAATGTACATAGTAACCAGTAAAGTTTTGCTGTTGCTTTAAATTCACTGGGTCTCCATGTATTCCAAAGAACTGGTTGTGCCTCCGTGTTTGGTTGAAAGTGATTTCAGTGTGACTGTTGATCAGGGCTGTGAGTGAGAGACCATAAACCGAACCTGGGACCATGTGTAACACTGCCCCAAGTTTTTTACAGCTACCCATCCCAGAATGCCCAAAACATCGAGTGACTGTCAATGCCTTAATTCATTGTTTATTCTTTCATGGGGAGGAATGGGGAGTCTCAAATTAGGCGGAAATTAGGCATGAGAAAAATCAGAGAAGGGGTTATGATTCTCTAGTACAAGTGTGTCAAACTCAAGGCCTGGGGGCCAGATCTGGCCCATGGGGTGCTGAGATCTGGGCTGCAGGTCCGCCCTGGAAACAGCGAAGGACCGGCCTGTGGGGCCTCTGCCAGCAAAAACAGCTCCATTTTCGCTGGCAGAGGGTTGTAGGAGTCCATCACAGCCAAAAACTGAGCTTGTGAGGGCCATGGGTGGCACTCCCAAGCTCTGTTTTCGCTGGCAGAGGGTTGCAGGAGGCCATCACAGCTGAAAACAGAGCTTGGAAGCCTGTTTTCACTGGCAGAGTGCTTGGGCCTCCCCCACCCCCCCGAGGTCAAACACAACCCTGATGCGGCCCTCAATGAAATCGAGTTTGACACTCTTGCTGTAGTGGGTAAAATCCAGTATCATCCTGCCATTGATAAAACCCATCAATGTTTATGCCAACTTGTTTAAATTGGTAGACTAATTTAACACTATTGCATCAACAAAAAGATATGTAATATTTTTCATAAAACTGCTTTCTGTTGATTTTTATTTACAAAAAGGGAACCAAACTTATTTGCTATTGCAAAGCAAACAAAAGTAAATATAAAATAAAATCTAAGACTGGAATTTTTATTATGACAGATTTTTGGGGGGCCTACAGCCCACTTGGTGGCATACGTTTTGGGTAAAAAGAAGGTAGGGTAAAATCAGAAAAACGTAATTTATATCTGCTATTGCTAATCTGCCCAACAGTAAATAGATGAATCAGAGATGTGGATATAATTTAAAAATGACACGCCAGTATTCTTGTAAATTCACTTTACAAATTAAAATAGTTTTTGTAATCTAGGACTACAATAAATAGTAATTGGAAAGCATGATTAAAAATTCTAGTTCTAGCAAGCCTTCTCTTGGAAATGAAATGTTGGCTACATCCAGGGATTTTTCAGAAGGATGTTTTCATCTATATACAAACAACTTTGGAGAGTTTTGGTTTTTTTTACCATTCTTGATTTCAAGTATTACATATTAGAACAGCAGAGGGCAGCACAACACAAGTCAGGAATATATTTTTTTTAAAAATTATGAAGTACTGTATATAGCTGCTGCTCTGAATTGAGAGAAACACTCAAATCACAACTTTGGGGATGAAAGTTGTAATTAACAAGAACATACAGTTTGCCTGTGTTTTGATCTTGCCATTAAATATTTTGGCTGAGAAAATAGTATTCAGTTTAGAGAATTGTGTTCTTTGTAGAATCACAGAGTTGGAGGGGATTTTGCCGGGTGCTAAGCCCTCTTGTTGCTTCATACAGGATTGAAATCCACATGAAAGTATCTGTAGCAATGACTGTCCAAACTCCAATCTTTTCATGAAGCTCATCATCTTCCTACATTGTTATTACACTATTTGGAAATGAACCAGAAACGAACCAAATGAGCCATTCAACTAGAATGAGCCTTCTTATAACTTCACTTCATTAATCCATGATATACAAGATGTTGATTAGTAAACTAAGCGTGATGGAGGAGAAAGCACAGAAATGAAAAACCTCACTTTAGAGCAAAGCCATGTGACAGCTATTGAATCCACTAAGATTGTCTAAATCTCTGACAAGCCCGTGAAATATTCTTTTTTACCTGAAAATACCAGGGAGGGCTTAAACTGTTCCATTTGAAGCATATACCGTACTGATATAAAGCCTCCCTGGCTTTACTGGATAGTTGATTATGCATAAATGCAATATATAATACAACCGAAATAAATGCAAAAATAAAATGTATGTTAGTTGGTGGCTGTTTATGGAAAGATGGTTTCTGTTAATGTCTTTCAGCAAAATTATATCTTATGTTTAATAATATGTAATATGATCCTAATATCGGGGGTACAAAAATCTAGGCCTCACGATGGCACCAGTGAAGGTTCTGTTTCCTGCCATCTAGCAGTAACTGGGATTTTCATTGTCCAGATGTGGCCAGTGTATGATTGATTGAATACCTGTATTCCAATATAATGTTTATTCAAGTTTTTTTTTACAAACAGGGAAAGAAACCATCCCAATAGATCATCCTTCCTAGTCTTCTTTGTGAGAGAGTCTATCATCTGTCTGTCTGCCTGTCTATCTAATACATGTGTGTTAAACTCAATTTCATTGAGAGCCACATCAGAGTTGTGTTTGACCTTGGAGGCTGGGTGGGGGCATGGGGCGTAGCCATGGTGGGCATGACATGGGACTCGTGTCAGGGGCACCTGTGGTGGCCAAGAGCTAAGGCAGGGCTTCCCTGAGACCCTCCCTCACTCTCATTAAAATCTTTCCTTTTTTCCTTCCCTCTTTCCTTCTTTTTCCTTCCTTACTCTCTTACCATCCTTCCTTCTTTTTCTTTCCTCTTTCCCTTTCCTGCCCCTTGCATGCTCAAATGCAAAAGAGGAAATATTTCTCCTTTTGTTTTATTTTTAGTTTGTTTTGATAGCCAGTAAAAGTGGAGCTCGGGCATGGGGTGTGTGGCCTCCCGCACCCCGTTTTCACTGGCAGAGGCACTGCGGGCCTATACTTTGCTGTTTCCAGGGCAGCCCCGCGGGCCAGATCTAAGCACCCCGTGGGCCAGATACAGCCCACGGGCCTTGAGTTTGACACCCCTGTTCTATATGGTGTAACTGGGCAATATTCATGTAACTGAGTTGTTGAATAATACTCATGTAACCATTTGAATTCATCTGTTGTCAGATACAAACTATTATTAGACAAAATATCCTATGGCACATCCCTAAAAAAATTGGAGATAATTCCTAGATCATATTTTGGAACTAGAGGTCTTGATGCAATTTTCTTAAGGAACATAGAGAAAACAATGTACGTGATAACAGAAGAGCGATCAAAATAAGTAACGGTTAGAGACTTGTAATGGGTCTGCAGGCCCCAATCCACCAAACCCTATGAATGCATATGCCCCAGCACAGTGACACATTTTATATATCCTGCTATGATAGATTCACTTTCAACTTAAAGAGGCTAACTTGTATTTTATTCTTCATGTCTTAATGGCTTTATAGTTGAGCAAAGTGTAACCACATCCATGTTTTCTCTCTAATGCTCTTATCTACTGGTAGTGGATATGCATGGGAAATGCTCTGGTCTGGTGTCCTGCAAGAATTTAGCCATTTAACTCCCAGTTCCAGCAACCACAATCCCTATTTCTAGGCTTTGGACCAAGAAAATAATTGCTTTGGTGTTCCATCACAGGATGTACCAAAGAAAACTGGCTATCTGCTCAGTTGTCCAGAACCTGCAAACAAATGACCTTGAGCTTCAGAAGTATACCCAGGGAATATGGGTGAGGTTAAAGATGTAAAAGTGACATTCCAAGATGTCTATTTCTATAGTTTTGATATATACTGTGTGTTTCTGTTTTATGCATTGTTAGCCACGCAGAATCCATATAAATCTGCATAATATGTAAGTAAACAAGTAAGGGTGAATGGTCAGGAAAAATTCATTAAAAGCTTCTTTGAGTCCCTCAACTAATAATCACCTCATTCTAATCTTTTTTGTAGGGCTTCAGCAATTTATGTCAGTGACATATTTTATTGCAAACAAAGATCGCATAAATGTTCCATGGGGCTAAGCTGAAATTAAATTGCTAATCATGGCACAGCACAGGAAAAATAGCAGAAATCCTTGGAGAAGTAAGGCAAAATATACATTGCTAAGTAAATCATCTCTTGGCTGCTGTGAAAGTTCTTCCTCTCAAAAATTCACTCCCTTGGCAGGGGATTAATATTTCTTTCACCGTATAATGAAATAGCACAAGGGCAATCTCTGAACATGGTGCTATATAAGTAAAAAAGAACAAAAGGCTTAAGTATGCACAGGGGGCTGAGATCATATTAGTATCCACTATTTGTTTTAGAGATTGCCTTCAACATAAAATGTACGGCATATTTTTAACCATTTGTATATAACATCATAGAACTGGAATGGTCCATCAAATCCAGCCCTTACCTTTAATGTACATAATTCAAATAAGTGTATCCCCAAGAGTTGATTGTTTAAACTTTGTTTGAAGAGATGCCACACAGGACAGCTCTCCATCTCACTAGGTTATTATTGGTTTCTCTGATGAATTACTATTGCTAGTGAAAATAAATGAATCTTTATGTATTTGCTGGGCTTTTATTTCATTCTCTTCTGTGGATACTATTCTCGGAAAAGAAAAACAACATCCATGCTTACCAGTCAGACAAAAAAATTTCCAAACGTGTACTTTGGACATAAATCACCTGATGTCACCATCTCATAATCCTACATTTTCCCATCAGGTATCTCATCTGTTCTTAGGCTGCAGAAGGACTATTTCAGAGGAGGACCTTCCCTTCAAATTGCTCTCTCTTTCCATCTCCCATACCCTTACATAGTATTTGGAAGATTTCTTAAATGTCCTGAAAGAATATAAGCTTTGGTTAATAGAATGTAGCTGGTTCTGTTAGGATATACATAGACTTAGATGTCTTTATTATTATTTTTTAAGTGTACATATCTGGCCTGCAACCATACCATTTCTAGAGTTACAAGTACTCTTAAACTGTAGCCAGCAATGTACTTATTACACCTTTCATAAGCCCTAGTTTCATTATCTTTGAAAGTACACTACTTGTATTCTTAATCTTTTCCTTTGAAGTAAAGGAAATTGGAAGGAAAAACAACATTTATAAAGAGTCAGAATATGTAAATAAAATTGCTGTGCTTTCAGTGGTTCCATCCATTTGGGTGCAGACTTGGATTTTGTTCATGAACCTTATTTCAAAAGATCCTGAAATCATACTAATCAAATTCCAGCATTAAACTTCTGATGAGCAATTGTTGTGAGGAATGGTGTTTTCTAATTATTCTGTAAATTAAAAAGCAGTACCCATTCATCCGCCTTTATGTGATCTTATCAGTGCAAGATACCTTATTGTGCAAAAAAAAAAAAAATCAGGCCAAAAATTGGAGGTGGGATAAAGATGAATTTTGAAATTGCTAATCGAAAATTACTGAAATGATTGTCTAAGTTGCATATCAGGGCTGTAGTAATTCTGCAAACCAGTGGTGAAATCCAATTTTTTTTACTACCAGTTCTGTGGGCGCAGCTTGGGGGTGTGGTATGGCTTGGTGGGCGTGGCAGGGGAAGGATACTGCAAAATCTCCATTCCCACCCCACTCCTGGGGGAAGGATATTGCAAAATCTCCATTCCCATCCCACTCTGGGGCCAGCCAGAGGTGGGATTTGCCAGTTCTCTGAACTACTAAAAATTTCTGCTACTGGTTTTCCAAACTGCTCAAAATTTCCGCTACCGGTTCTCCAGAACCTGTCAGAACCTGCTGGATTTCACCCCTGCTGCAAACCTTAAGAAGCATCCTGGGTTTTTGCAACTCTGCTATGATAACCCTTAGGACTGACTAATAAAGACTAATCAACTGTTTAACACTTTTCTATACTAATTGAGCTCCTTTAAAATAAAGGACAGCTTTCTAAATGAAAAGCTTTGTGATGTCTTTCTTTCAGCTGTATTTGCCATGTACCCTGTTCCTTACCCCGTACCCTGGACTTGGTGATCTCAGTTGTTTAGGAGGAAATTGTGTTTTCCTCTTGTGTTGAGATAAGATTTCACTTATCAAATCTTGTGCCACCGTGGAAAAGGAAGTGAACCTGCCCTTCCTTTCAAACAGTAAAATGTATTATTGAATAAGAGTTGTGTATATGCCAGGTTGCACACATAGGGACACAAACACATACTTAGACATCCAGAGCTAAATGTGAATGCATCTCTCAGTATTCTGTTCTTTCAGATTCTAATGCTTCTAAGATACAACAATTAATTGAGCTTAGCCGCAGGATTAATTTAATAAATTAATCAGCCAAAGTTGTCATCAATTAACCAGTAGGTGTCCAATTTTCAGTATGAGGATAGGTGGTTTTAATTCAAGGGCATAAGGAATTAAGGCCATACACTCTGCCTTTTGTTCTGCTATAGTAGCTAAATGAAGTATTGAAGCTTATCTTTTTGAATGGACTTGTACAATTTCTTCCATAATTTTTAGAAAGACATCTAGAATATTTTATATTTGCAATGCACACATATTTATCTACATTTTTAAAATGAATTAATCAGCTCTACACTGTCACGTAGACAAAAAGAATGAAATTCCTTTATCACACTCATTCTGAATTTAAGACTTATCACTGGTTAAGTCACACAAGACATACATAACTGTAGTGGCAATAAAAGAACAATAATTGAAAACCTCCAACAATGACACCCTTTTAGACTTGGGAGAGAGGGAACATCATATTATTATAAAATGTATTGCAATGTTAGTATAGAATTGTACTAGGGCAGATGACAAAATCAACTGAGATTTAAAGAGCGTTCCCTGTTGTTTACTGCAAAGGTACTTATTTGGCAGTGCTACTTGCTCTCTTGTTGATTAATTGTTCTACATTCTGTGTACATGTGCATTCTTTCTCTAAACTACAGCCTCCCTGCACATGGATAAAAGCAGCAGAACAAATACATGTGTAGAGCCATACCGTGAATGAAGACAAGAAGTTGTATTCAGAGGTTCCTATGTATATATCTCAAAATTGCCCTACAGAAAATGGCTGGATAGGACCTTATTAATTTAAAAGCTTCAGATCTGCAGAACTGATGTGAGGAATTGAGGTTATAAATGGCTAATCCATTTATTCCATTTGCCCTTTATCTGAACACAGCATCAGAATTGATCAGTTGGCAGCAGAGGTGAGGGAGCAGATCAAGCTGAAATAATCACAGCAGATTGGAGAAATGGTTTTAAACCTAGGATTAATATGCATTTGTGACTTTCTTTTTAATGCAAGTCTCTTCCATTGTTTTTTCTCCCCCAGCTTTCTTCTCTTAAAATCCTAAAATGTAGGTGGATTAATGACTAACTTTGATTTAGATACAACACCCCTGAGGATCCTAAACAAAACAGAAAACAGGGGACTTAAAATATCTTTTCCATCCACCATACCATCTCTGCTATTGTTACAGAAATGATTTCCAATGAAGCAAGCAAAGCATTTTATGTAACAAACCATTATTTGGCTTTAAATGTGAATTAGTTGCTGCTGAACTGTATCAGTTCCACTTAAATTGTTGTGGAAAAGACAAATATAAAAAGGCAATTTAATCTGATGAATAATTGATTTAGCTGATATTATTTGTTTGTTTTTTTGTTTAAGAGTTGACTTAGAACTTGTTCTCCAAAGTGGAAAATGATATATATATGATGACACCTTCATAATCTGGCCACACGGGAAAGAAAAACTGGACAACTTCCTCACACACCTCAATAGCCTACACACCAAAATAAAGTTCACCATGGAAATAGAAGCTAACAACCAACTTCCCTTCCTGGATGTCTTAGTCTACAAGAAAGGACATACCATACCGTAGGACATACCATCTACCAGAAGAAAACACACACAAACCGCTATCTGCACGTACTCTCACACCACCACCCAGCACAGATCAACTCCATAGCCAAGATACTCATCTCCAGAACAAAACGCCTAGCTGACGAACAACACCTAAAAACTGAACTACATACTCTCACTAACGTACTAACATCCAACGGATTCCAAAGAAACAGGATTATCAACCTAATCCAAAAAGAGACACCCACTAAAATCCAAGACAGAGAACAAGAAAACGGCAAAGCCCTCCTCCCTTACATAAAAGGCACCACAGACAGAATCAGCAAAATCCTCCACCAACACAATATCAAGACAGCATTCTGCACAAACCGAAAAATATCCACCATCCTAAGAGACCCCAAAGACAAAAGTGAGTTAGAAAATCAAGGAGTATATGAAATCCCATGCACCGCCTGCCCCACCACATAAATAGGACAAACCAACAGAAGAATAAATGCACACGTTGAAGAACACAAAAACTCATTCAGAAAAGAGGAACCAACTTCTTCCCTAGTCCAACATGTCAAAGCCACAGGACATGAAATTGATTTTTAAAAAAATAGAACTATCACCAAAACTGAACACTTTAACAACAGAATAATCAGAGAAGCCATCGAGATAGAAAAACGTCTCCACAGCATGAATAAAAGAGATGATACCTCCCACCTACCAGCCATTTGGAAACCTGTCCTTATTGACAAACAAATCCCAAACCCAAAGAATAACACCAGACCCACACTCATGAAAACCACACAGGACGGCACCTCCACACATCCACGCAAAAAGCAAGCCCAAACCCACACCGATGATGAGGCAAGACCACAAACCACAAGCCAGACCACAGCTGCATCATTAGCACTTTAAACCCCTCCAATCCATACATAAAGCAAACTGACACACACCATGAAGATGTGGCACGACCACGAACGCGGAGCCAAACAACAGCAACGCAGGTCACGAGTTCAAATCCCCCTGCAACTCAGACCACCCTGAGCACAGCCACGCCCCCCCCC
>JANHZT010003909.1:28920-42550 GCA_032468215.1 Stegonotus admiraltiensis
TTTATTAGTTGTTTGCAGCTTTAAGTTTACACCACCAACCCCCCCCCCCCCCGTAATTACCTGAACATGTTCAAAATAGGGTAAGGCATATACGAACAAGGACCGACACACTATTATTAAAAAAAATGATAACACATAAAATGAGATTGTTGCTACAATCTGAGCTATCTATTTAGAAACCAGGTTTAGAAACATAGGTATTTAACAAAAACATGGTAAGCAAAGGGTGAAAAGACAATCTAAAGCAGTGATCCCTAACCTTTCTGGCTTGGCGGCCCAGCACGGTGTGGGAGAAGAGGGGATTGCTCCATGCAAGTTGTAAGCACGTGAGCACATGTGCACAGCTTCATTTATGCAAGCAGCAGATGCCCGTACCTACACAAATCAGCATTGACGCAAGCGCCTGCTGCTCGCACGAGTGGAGCTTTGCCCATGAGCACAAGTGCCCACAACACACGTGGAGCATCATGCGCAAACACAAGTGCCTGTCACTCATGCACGAGTGGAGTTGCATGCATGTTTCCCACTGCTCACGCGGTGGAGCTATGCATGGGTGCTCCCCTGCTGCTTGTGTGACCCGGTTTCAAATGGGCTGTGGCCCAGTTGGAGACCCTTGATCTAAAGTACAACAGGGAAGATATGACATTCCCCTGACCAGAAAGCCTATGCTGGAAAGACTCTTGATCACACTCATATTATTCAGAAACCCACCTTCAGAAGCTAAAAGCTTGAGATCAGACAACTCCCAAATTCTGTTTGTGTAGCATCTGCAGGACCCCAAAACTATTTAAACATTTTTAAACTGCTGAAACTTTGCTAGATTCAGCAATACACATATCCAATGACATTTCAACAATTTGCTTGAAATATATTGGCTGGTTTGATTAATTGATTCTGCAAGTAGGATTTTTTTTCAAATTATCTACCTTGTTCTGAAATTTACTTTACATCATAGCTACATAACAAAAGATGAGAATACTAAAATATGAATTATTAAAGAATGTTTGTTTACACTCATTATTTACTAGAATATGATGTAGAATTTTATGGAAAATGAGGAAAGTAAGAAGAATTTATTGGTGTTTGTGTATATGTCTATGTGTGTGTGTATGTATATTCACAAACACAAACACACACACACAAACACACAAGTTCTTTCAGTTTCAAGTTCTTTTTAATTCCAATAAATCCTATCTATAATCAGTTGTGTACAAATCCTGTTATTTTCAGCATGGTTCAGCCAAGCATAATAATGATAGTTTATATGTCCAAATGTTATTGAATTTATCAGCTTTCTATGTTCTTTGCAACCCTTCTTACTATAGAATTTTTACTCATTTTTGGAGCTTTATCCCTGAATAAAAAAAAAGAAAAGAAAATAGTTCCCTCCCTTGAGCCATGAAGCTCTTTCTTGAAATACTATTATCTGCATTCCTTTTTTTGTTCTGTAGAGGAAGAATGATTCTACTCCCCTCTATTCTGTACTCTGCTTTATAAAATAATTATGACACAGTCCTTTTAGGCAGAAAACAACACTACAGGAGTGCTGGTGGCGCAATGGTTAGAATGCAGTATTGCAGGCTAACTCTGCCCACCCCACAGCCTGGAGTTTGATCCTGACAGGCTCAAGGCTGACTCAGCCTGTTCTGACCCAGCTCCCAAACCCAACAAGCCCTCTGTAGTTACATCAATGATTCCTTTATCAGGAGCGCCAGCAGCCCCAGCAGAAAGTCTCTCTTCCTCTCACAGCAGGCTAACAAGACTGTCTGGCAGGGAGATGAATAGTTGTCTGCCATACCTATTCATCTCCACTCTCTGCCTTTTATCCTCAGAGCTAGGGTCAGGCTTCAGTAGCAGCAGTTGCTCTTCCATCCCAATGATCGGCCCATAGATTTCCATTGCTCTCTTCTCCTCTGCCTTCTGCACATCCATGCATCAGGCACTGGACCCAGCTGTTCCTCCTCTTCCCTATCAGCCACCTCCAGACCTGGGGGTGTTGACTCTCCATCTGAGGGCTGATGGACGGCCCAGGCTCTGTCTCTATCTCTGACTGCTCCATTCCCTCTCCCCCCTCAGAGCTCTCAGGTTGCCTTGATGCTGGCCCTGACTCCCACACCGCCTCCTCTTCTGATTTGGCTGCTGGAGGGGACGGCACCTGACAGGCTACAACACAGCCTTCCATCTTTCCAAGGTCAGTAAAATGAGGATCCAGATTGTTGGGGGCAATATGATGACATTTGTAAACCGCTCAGAGACTGCTATAAAGCACTACAAAATGGTATATAAGTCTAAGTGCTATTGCTATTACAAAGTTGGTCCTTGAGACATTACTCCTATCTCATTAAGTTTTACCTGCAATTCAACCAAATTACGACTTGATCCTAAAATTAGATTTGGAATGGTCACCTAGTGAAATAATGGGCTGCAGGCTTATATCATTTTTATTTTTTTAAAGAAAGCCATCAGGATATTTGTAGTACCCAAAAGCATTCTGGAAATAAAGATTATTTTTGAAGTTGGCACCTTGCCTTGCCATATGTTATAACTTCCCAGTATATTTTTCTTTTAAAAAATCTAAAACAAAATCTAATGGACTCTGAAGCTTGGCAAGTATTATGGGAGGTCTCTGGAGATATTACACCAGAGATCAAATTTTATGTAATTTCCATTCATTTCAGTGCTGCCTGCACCAGAAAACTTCCTGCCAGATTTTACTCCTTATTTTATACACTTATTCAGAAATAACATATACTTAAATGGAAATTCTGAATATACATGCATTGCAACCCTTCTGCTGTCAAGATAATTTCATGGGAATTATCTTGTTGACCATGGCCAATGTTAATCACAATAACTAATTGACACTTTAACATTCCAAGTATAGTTTGACTGTTAAACAAAGAGAGCACTCCATGGAAGAGGCAATCACAAATTATACAATATTCTGTATATGTTCTGGATTACAATCCTTCTACAATATTCTTCTTTCATTGGATATGATGACTAGAGCTGATGGGAACTTCTGCAGATCACTAGGTTCTTTTGAGCCCTGGTAATAAGCTCCCCCAGTTACAGCTGGCCATGTTGATCTCCCCAATCTATAGTCTAGATGACCTGGACATCAGCTCCCACCCGGAATTCTCAGCCAACATGATGGTGCTGGCTGGGAAGTCTTTTAAGAGACGAAATACAAAACTCAGGAAGGTATCTAGTTGGCAAAACCTGGGATAAATGATCCTCTTGTCTTATGTATTTTTTAAAAAACCCATCAGCATTGCCTAATTAAGATGATAAATTATTCTAAAGATACTATAAAGGGATACAAGATGTCAACTTACAAAGATAACACAAAAATGACTACAATACTGTACATTTCAACATCTCTCCTGGCAGATGAGAAAAGAGAGTTGTAACAGAATCAGTTTTTCTCACACAGATCAGAGCTTTGGTACATACAGCCTGTCTTAGCAATAGACTGATATCCGTTATATAATGCAGAGCGGCTCTAAATGCTTGATAGCAGTTACTCAGATTATCATGAAATCATTGACCACACTGAACTTTTAATACTGATGCCATTTTTAGTAAGAATAAAATATTTTGTACCTATTTGCAGTAATGTATTTCATTAGTCTCCCTTGGTTGTTTAATAATACTGTATAAAAACAGGTACCCGGTTTTTCTATTAAAAATATAGGAAATAAAAGCCAGTGATTGAACTCTCTAGTGAAATATTGCCGGGTGAATAACACTAACAGAAACTGAATATGCCATTCTGGTCTGTTCCGAAGGAAGAGCCATTTATTTGAAGCAGTCTTTTTCATTAGTAAACATCTTTAGCATATAAACTTTAAAAGCCTTCTATTTATTCGACTTTGCCCCATCCTGAAAATCTAAGCAGTCTGTGCTATTTAGGAGACCTTAAAAAAGGCCACAGCTGTAGTCCATACAGGCATGCTGAAAAAAATATCCCAGAAGGCAAGGGCCAACCAATTATCTACTGTTGCCATGAAAAATCAGCAGTTGAGATCAACTTGAAGGAGTTTTTAATTTGTAATATTTTTAATCTAAAGAAAGTATTTCTCAGTTACAACATATAAACTGTACAGTATTTCCGATTCCCTTCTCCCATGTGATTAAAGAAATATTGAAAGCTTATGTTTAAAAATGAATATTTAAGTCACCATCCAGTCCAATTTTTAATTTTAAAATGCTCAATCTTTATTTATGTGTTTGTGAAAGATAAACTTCTATTAAAAGATGGAGTAAAGCTAGAACAAAAGAGTAAGTCACTACATTGTTAAGGAATTGTGAATTTATTAGTTTAGTCTCTTTTTTCAGTGATAGCTAATTATTTGATCCCAGGGACTCACTGGAATCTGATCTCTTTGGGCAATACAGAGCAAAGCATAATCTCATTAAAATAAGAAGCATAAAAGCCATGAACTGAGCTAAGATTAAGGAGATAAAGTTAATTTATCTTTAAGGTATCACAAGAGTCATTATCTGTTTTTGGAAGAGTAATGGTTGAGTCACAGAAAGCAATTAAGTAGAAGCCTATTTTCTACCGGTATTTGCCAGGCTATAAAAAACTCAAGCACAACCAATTTACATTACATATTATAAAGGGATATGAATTTAGTCAAATAAGTAATGAAATATGACACAATACATTTGTTTAATTAAATATACAAACACTTCTCCCCAAAATGAATAAATATTTACAGAATACAAATATTTACAATACTTATATCAGGGAAACAAAATCCACAGTGCTTTACTGAAGAATTTTGGAAATGGAGAAATAGGATTGTATTCAAGGTCATACAATTTGTGGAAAAATGAGCATGGATTGCTTGCATCTATCATAATCTTGGATGAGGATCAAGGATTGCAGGATTGGAATATTATGAACTAAATGTACAATATTTTCTAAAACTTGAAAATCTATTTCCCCAAGGTTTTTCTCATAATGAGGACCCAGATTGTGGGGGCAATAAACTGACTTTGTATAAAAAAGAACACCGCTTAGGAGGGGCCGAAAGCCCTACTAAGCAGGTATATACAAAAAGTATGAAGGCTATTGCTAAATGCATTAAGCCGCCCTGAGTCTCCAGAGAAGGGTGGCATATAAATCGAACCAATCAATCAATCAATCAATCAATCATAAAGGGAGGCAAAAACCCTCATACTGCTTCATTTTTAGTTCTTGATAAATGAAATATCAATCACTCTGAAATCTAAGAAACTCATATTGTTTATTGTTCACCAGGCAAAAAAAGTATTTTCTCACTAATGGAATATAATTTCATTATGTTCTGGCAGACAAAAACTAGATAAATGTATTCATATTTTTAAGTATGGAAGATGTACAGTTCCAATTAAAGTAATACAGTTGTTTCAGAAAAGTTATAATTTAATAGAAACTTGATTTAAATCAATACACAAATTATTGTCCTTGGTGATTGAATTGATAATTTTACTCATCTTAGAAAATAGTGCATAGTCCACTATTTAATGGAATGTTGTTTATTGGTGCACTAATAACATATTCAGGGTGTTACCTTAGTAATTTATCATGTAGTATGTTCACCTGGTAGCCTAATTATTTTCAATTTTTAGGTTATTTTCTAAAATATTTTACTTTTCAAGTTTTTTATTTTTATTTTTTACAAACTTATAAAATCAATGCGTGAACAGTGTGGCACCTGGGTGTCATACATTCTACTACAAATAAAACCAGTAGAATTAATCATAGTTATTACATTCAATCAACATATATTTCTAATAATGATACACGTATAATGAATTTATATTAAGTAGCAATCTGTCATTCAATTATTCCATGCTTTCTCTTGTTATTACTTGAAAATATTTTACTTTTAACAGACTAATTCCAGTTGGATTTAATTCTATATCACCCTCCTACTAGAAAGCTGAAGGCAACCAATAACCATTTGACACTGTCTCTCAATGGAAGAACATTATTGCAAGTGGGAGACTGGCCTGATCTTTATAGTTCTCAACAACCACAGGGAACTGGCTGCCTTCCTCTGTGCCATAAAAGGGACTGGCGTAAGTGAGCTTAAATTGGTTTGTAATGCTGGCCAACTTGGAGATACTCTGATACACAGATAATCTTCAGGTTACAACTATTTGTTCAGCCACTGTTCAAAGTTATGATAGTCCTAAATGAATGGTACTTATGACTAGTCCTTAGGGTTTTAGCTGTTGCAGTTTTCTTGCAATCATATGATCACAATTTGGCACTGCACACCAAAACAACTAGACACAAGGAGTTTTTCCCCGAATGCTGTCACTCTGCTTAACAACTAATTCCCAAAACACAGTCAAATAATTTACTAAGACTGTATTACTATTATTCTTCCTTACTAGTATTTATCTCTTCCCACCTATTACTATAACCATCTTGCTTGTATCTTTCAATTATATTGTTTTTATTTGTTTCCTACTACAATTTGATAGCTTATTAGTAACCTTGACTATCACTAAGTGTTGTATCTTTTTATTCTTGATGAATGTATTTTATTCTCCTTATGTACACTGAGAGCAAATTCCTTGTGTGTCCAATCACACTTGGCCAATAAAGAATTCTATTCTATTCTGTTCTGTTCTGTTCTGTTCTATTCTATTTCCATTGTTCCCTGCCAGCTTCTCACAAGCAAAGTCAATGGAAAGTTGGCAGGAAGATGGAATTCGTGATCACATTAACAATCTGTGCGGCTCTCACTTAAAAATGGCAACTGGAACTGCTGAAATTGCTATTACTGAGAAATACAATCACATGATGTCATGCTTTATGACTGTACTGATTAACAATGGAAATTCCAGTCCCAATTGCCATTATAACCCAAGCCTGTAATAAGATATAGTGGGTTTTTCCTTTATGTGGACTACAATGACTCTATTACAAATGATTTGAGAGCTATGGTGTGAACTTAATAATCTGGCAAGATTTTCAGTACTGTCTTCAGTACTCCCAACATACTAGTCATAAAGTTCCCGGCCAACTGGTTGGAACACATAGGAACCCAGAACTTAAAACTGTTAAATACTGTGTAGATCTATAACAACCATCTAAATTCTCCATTTGGAAATTAACATAAATGAAAGAGATCATTCAAGGTAGTTAAAAAGGAAAAAACCCCACCTCAGATAACCACTCTGGATCTTACATACTGTAAAGAGTTTCAGGTAACTTATCATTTTTTAGCTAAATATTTACTATTATGTAAAATATCCTGCTCAGTGTAAAACATCAACTTGAAATAAATATAATATAAAATATGATAAAACATATCAAATATAAGCAATGACCATGAACAATGCATCAGCATTATCCTGAGATGCTTTCAGCAAATCACAGCATGCTTTATTGTGTGGGGAGGTGAGGGGTAAGTGGAAAAAGCATTAGGAGAATAGGCACCATAGTGGGGGGGGGAAACTGTTTACTGATTGATGCTAATGAATATCTGTAAATAACCAAGAATAACTGAATGGGAGAAAATATCTGTTTGGGTATCCTATTCTTACCAGTTAACATGCAAACCTTAACTCTAATGTATTAATAAGGGTAGCTTTGGCAGAGGACCAACTTTTTTTGCAGATCCTGCAGATATTAATGACATACATACATACATACATACATACATACATACATACATACATACATAAATGTTTGTATATTACAAATTGGGTTGCTATATTAGTGATGATTGCTGAAGTGTCTGCCATCAGAACAGACATGGCTGACCAAAGAAATCAGCCTTCTCACTAAAGCCTCCAAAGATGTTTCAGAGAATTTGTGGACTTTTCAGATAAATTGCCATAGTAGGGTACTTGAGTGAAGGCAAAAAGAATGACATCCTCCTTGCATGATGGTATAATATATAATACAAGACTGCAGCCAGAGCTGCATTTCAATGCAATTTTAAGATTCTATCCTTTCATTTAATAGGTTAATAAAAAGTAACTGATTTACTCTTAAGAGATTAATAGGCTTAATGTGCATTAACAGTTTAATTTTTAACGTATTTAAATATTTATTTTAATTGTTTTTTTAATTTCTAAAATTTATACGTTGCCTCAATCCACTCAGACTCTGGTCAGTTCACAGTAGATATAATAAAATACAAGTATCTAATTTAACATTAAAAAATTTTTTTTAAAAAAATGATTTAAAAGTAGTCACCTATTTATAGTCATTTTGTAAGCAGATGAAAATTTTTAGAGGTTAAAACTAAACAGTAATCTTTCCAAGCCTTATGCTAAATGTCTAGTATAGCACTTGAGATACTGGATCAGCACAAGGGAGGGTTGAATTTGTGGTCCACTCTCAGCCATAGAAACTCATTGGGGGAATCTAAGACAGTCCCTCTCAGCCCAACCTGCAGGGTAATTGTTCTAGAGAATAGGAAGGAGCACTATGCATTCAAATACTGTGAGCTCTTGAATTGAAGAGATATATAAATCTAATAAATAAATATGTAAAAAAAAAGGACACAAACTAACAGAAAAAAAATTCAAAAGATTGCACCAAGACTTCCATTTCAATGGGATTTAAGCTGAAGTATTCATTATACTGGGATTCTTCTGGTTATCATTCATTGCCTATTCTACTTGTACTCCCTTGGTTCAACTGAACATATATTACATTAAATGCCTATTCACAAACTTATCTGTGTTATGGATTAAAAAAAAATCAATGGATAAAGAGGCAGCTCTCCAGATCTGAGCCTCAACCAAGGTCCCAGGTAATTGGTGGGGCTGAGGGCTGGGGCATCCTAGGCAGAGGCTTACCAGCGGCCTCCTTGCTGGTGCGCTAGCACTGTTCAGTGGCTTCTGTGCCCCTTAGCCTACTAACCAAGGGAGAAGATCTAGCCCCTTAGGGAAAACATTTGTGGATTCCCGATTTAGAGCAAAGGTGTTGTGGCTTTGTCCTTCCAAAAGGAACCAATTAAATGACTACTTTACTGCATGAAGCTAATCACCTTATCGGTTCACCTTATTTCAAGATCCTGGTTCTTATGCCCAGAACTGTACACATGAATGTGGCCTCTCCCCACCCCCCACACGCCTCATTTTTAGCCACCACAGTAGTGGTGACCTTGTGGTAAAGAATTGTGTAAGTTATTTTTCTACAGTCTATATTCCATCAATCTTTATTTGCTAAATCCTTGTGCTTTGAGACACAGTGAAAGTAAAAGGAGGTAAGTATATAACTAGTCTTTATTTACTTGTGTCAGATTAATTATAACTACAACATTTTTGTTCTTTCTGTATGTCACAAATTTCCTTTTAATTAAACCAAAAGAAAAATCCTTGAAGCATTGTATAAAAGAAAATAACTACACAGGTTATCCACCTGTCCTTTCACAAAAAGTGGTGCATCACAACAGACATTTCTTCCCACTTCCGTAATTGCAAAGGCCAGCCAGCATGAAGTATACCAGAATGTAGAGGTGTATGAAGATAATCTTGATGAAGATATGCAGGAGCCATTAAGAGAGGCTAAATGACAATTTAGTCTTGAGGAAGTGGACAACATGAGAAAGAAACTTAGAACAACCCTGCCTTGATTCTGCTTGGTATAAGAGGAGACAGAAGGTAAACTTTGACAGGCTTTCAAAAATCTGTTCTCATATCCTATAACAATAAGGTACCTTTTCTGTCCTCCTCATAGTGCCTGTTTTTGACCTGACCTACCAGTACCTCAAGCAGAGTTTATGGGCTATGTACTCCACCTGTTGGGTACATGCTATTTACTACTTCATAAACTTCAA
Organism: Stegonotus admiraltiensis; assembly: GCA_032468215.1. NCBI lineage: Eukaryota > Metazoa > Chordata > Lepidosauria > Squamata > Colubridae > Stegonotus > Stegonotus admiraltiensis. The sequence goes on from JANHZT010003909.1 coordinate 38,724, forward strand.
TGTATAAACATTGAAGGGTTGGTCTTACACAAAACACTAAGCCAAAGTCAAAGCCAAACCAGTTATATGGTTCGATTTAACACACTCTATGAACCCAGCCCCTGATTAAAAGTCTTATATAAGGTCACTAGCAGGCTTATCTGTAGCCCAGCAATATTGATATATCTACTAATGAAGTGATGATTCTCTAAAATGCTGCAGGGAAGCAAGCTGAGCCACATCTGGAGATGGTGTAAAATAGCTGCAGCACCTTAGATAATCCAACTCAAGCACTTAGCTAAAACTCATCAAGATCAAGCCATTCTCAATCCAGCAAACCTCCCTTACTAAACACGAAAACCAGACAGAATTAAGTTGCCAGAATATGTTTGCACTACTTGTAGGGCCCATCAGAGAAAGCTCCCATGTTTCAGCCGACCAGATTCCAATTCCATCAAGGCCACCTCTCTCTCTCTCCTACCTAGCACCCCCACACCCCAGCACCGCAAGTATTCCTCAGGAGCGAGGAGAAACTTCCTTACCTGGCCTTTCACAAGGCTAGCGGCAAACTGGCGCATGACAGCCTCAACGGTGTAGGCGCTTGACCATCCTCGGGGAGTGAGCAGCTCCATGCAGATGGCCCCGCCATCGAGGACGTAGCCGTTCTCCAAGCGCGGGCTGAGCACCCGCATGAAGGGCGGCGCGAAGGGGAAGTTGTCTGGGAAGGTAAGGTTGAGAAGGATGTATTCAGTGTTGGTCTCCTTCATGTCCTGCCACAGCACCGAGTCCTTGTCCACCTGGTGCAGCTTCACATTCCAGTCGAAGAGGCTCTCGTCCACAAGCTCCACCGAGATGAAGCGGTCGCTCAGGCGGGCGATGTCCTGCAGCTCTTTCATTAGCCGTCGGGTGCGCACTTGTGTGCAGTGCGCCTGCCGGCTGGCCGGCACCAAAGACGTGGAAACCAAGGCCGAGCCGGAGCGGCTAACGCCGCTGCCCCCTCCTGAAGGTTGCTCCTTCCCGGAGCCCGCCTCCTTGCCGCCTCCGTGTTGCTGCGCTTTTTCTTTCCCGGCGTCGTGGGCCACCGGCTGCTGCTTCGCCAGCTCCAAGACCTTCTTGGGCTTGTTGCGAGCGGGACTACCGCCTCGGCTGCTGCAGCTCTCTCTGCTGGGGCTGCCGCAGCCGCTAGCCGGCGTGGCTTGCAGCTGCTGCTTATTCTTATGGTTGCTTTTGCCTCGCAAAGAGGAGCCCTGCTGGAGGCTGCCGCGTCGGTGATGGTGGTGCTTGGGATCCTCCGTGTCCCTATTGTGAAGACGAATCAGCCCGATTTTTCGGAGTAGGGTAGCCATTCTCCAACGGCCTTTGGGGGGTCGCCGAAGCGGCAGGGCGAAACGCGGCTAGGCAAAACAGCAGGGGGAAGACAGACCTCAGATCGGCCACCTGTCCGAGCTAATTAAACCGGGGACCCCGAATCCCCCGGAGTTCCAAAGCCGATCGAAACAGAGGAAGCTGGAAGGACGGAGAAAGGGGAGGGAGGTGGGGGATGCGGTCTGGATGGTACTTCTGGCCGGGTTGCTCCCCCAGCCTCTTTCTCCGCCGCTCAGATCCCTCCTTTCAGCAGCGCCGCCGGCAGCATTGCAGCATTCGAAGCGCCTTTCCCGGCATCACCAAAGCTCCGCGGCCGTGGCCATTGAATTCCCTCGTTAAAAAGGAGGGGAAGGCACCCCCCAGCAGCCCCCTTTACCTCCGCCCACTCGCGCAGGCACGCTGCTGGTACCGCAGGAGGCCCCTCGCCTTCACAATAACCTTCAGGTCTTATTGACCGAAAATAAAAACGGGATCCTATCCAAGAATCATCCACACACACACACACTCCCTTTTCTTTTTGCGCGAATCAAAAATCACCCACCCACCGGCGCAGAGCACAGCGAGGGGAGAGGAGGGATCCCAAGACAGTTTCCCTCCCACCCCGTTCCGCCGTTCGACAATGTCGGTCTGCTGGAAAATGTCCTCGCTAGCAAGCGGCGCTCCTTCAACCGCGCTTGTGGCAAGCGGCACTGGTTGCCTTCCTCTCCTTTGTTCCTCCTCGGGCTTCTCCCGCTTGGAAGCCGGCAGCCGGGACTGTTTTGGACTGGAGGCTTTACGCTCGGGATTTTAAAAAAAAGAAAAGAAAGCGAGCTGTGGGAAGGGTTAGAGAGCTGTCTTCTTCTTGGCGCAAAAGAGGGCGACCTTCTTTTAACGAGCCTGGCGTCCTGCCCTTTAGCTCACCTCTTCGACAACAGAAGAGGGGGGAACCCGAGTCAGCCGCGCGGCGGACACTCCTCCTCCTCCCTTGCAGAGTCTGCCGCGCTTCTGCAGCGGATCTGACATTACTGGCGTCGGGGAGGAGAAAAAGCGGACTAAACTCCACCCCGCTACTCTGTATGCTCACGAAGAGGACGTCCTAGGCAAAGGCTCACGTGGTGGCCGGCCGGGCTCTCCCTGGCTGGAGTGAAGGGGGAGCAAGTAGGGATTATGTTGTGAGCGACGGATGCGGGAGCGATGCGCGATTCTTTTCTCTTAGCCTCAAAGCGTCGATCCCAACCCCCCGCAGCTTTCTTCACCTCCTTCTGCAATCACCGGTGCTAGGCAGACGGCAGGTTATCTGCCTTTGAGGGCTTCTAAAATTACACTAACTTAACTACTTATGGTCATGCTTTCAAACGAAGATTGGTTGTATTTATTGGTAAACAAGAAAGGGGACATAAAAGGGAGCGTCTGGGACGCCGAGATAATAGAAATTTACAATTTTCTTCAAAGATTTTTTTTTCTTTTCCCAAAGACAAATCCATGTGTGAGAAACAGGGCTCTGATTGATGGGGAAGAGATCTGGTATCTGCAGGTTGTCTTAACACGTGATGAAATCCCTTAAAGCAGAAAATAGAAATACAAAACTAGTCTTATATTTAGTGTTTATGTTTGAATAATAGCCCTTAGGTCCCATAACAACTTAAAGACTTAAGTTCATTTCTCTACAATATTCTTTAAAATACATATTTTTGAAGAGAGTGGTGTGGTGGCCTAGTGGTGAAGACACTAGCCTCCCCACTGGGAAGGTTGAAAGTTTAATCCTAGATAGTGGCAGATGCTTCTCTCCTAAAGTACAAATATATATAAACAATTACTTAAATGTAACTGCTTTTAATAATAGACTTATATCACGTGTTTCATAAAACTTATTAAGCAAGTTTTCCAAATAATTAAAACACAGGTTTATAATTAGATATTTTCTAATCCACCTGTCTTGTATTGCCAAATTTGGATCTAATTAAACATCAAACTTTATTTAGTCTCTCTTTGTATCTAAACAGTAGTACTAATCAAGAACACTTCAAAATTTTACATTCAGCTGATGACTAGATGGACCTGCTATTCCCTTTTCTGGGGTCAAGGGGAAAAGCTATCTGTTGGCATACTGAAGCAAGACCCCAATAGCTTTCCAACTGGGTTTCAAGAATCGTTTGCCTGCCTGAAAAGTTAAGCTTGCTTTTCTTTTCATGTGGGTTAATTTCAGTTAGTGGTAGGCAGGGGTGAAGATAATGCTAGTGCTAGAGGTTTTAGTTTTCTCCTGCTTTTGTAAACTACAGGCAGTGGAGGTTTTATTTTCCCTCTTCTAGGAAAGTCCAGGGTTGATAGATCCCTTTTGCGTCCCTCTTTGGAATAATAATAATAATAACTTTATTGTCATTGTACGTGTATATACCCATACAACGAAATTCACTTAACACCCAAAGACCAGGTCCAACACACACAACAATCCCCAAACTGAATAAATATTCAGTTGCAAATTCTTCCTGACTTTTCTTACATTA
>JANHZT010003909.1:61019-72470 GCA_032468215.1 Stegonotus admiraltiensis
TTTCTTTCTTTCTTTCTTTCTTTCTTTCTTTCTTTCTTTCTTTCTTTCTCGGCTGCTTCCATTTATAAACTAAGTGTTAATATGTCCATTTCAGTCTATGGAAAACTTTACAAATATCCTTTCCCCCAAAATCATTTAACAATTTCATGAAACTTAACCATTACATTTTCTTATTAAATAATCCTGAAATTGAATCAGTTATATGCATACTGGACAACTAATGCAATCAATTTGAGTTTTATGCATGTGTGTCTTGGTGTGTGTATATAAAGAAAGGGGTAAGGAAAAATATTGAGAGTATTGGCTAGAATAAAAATAAAAATCTTATAATCTTGATTTAATAATGCAGAGTGTCTGAAAGATTTCAGATATCTATGATATTTACAGAGTTTAGATAATAGAACTATGATAGTTGATTTCCATGTTTCATTTATTCCATGTGTCATTTTCAAGTATTTTTGAAATGAAAGAATGCAGGGATTTAAATATTTGCTCTAAAAATATAAAACTTTTATCCAGATGATTTTGTTTTAGCTAGATTTGCTTCGTTGAGATACAGAAGGTACCAGTATTTGTATATATTCAGTGTTGGCTTAATTCACTTATTCCATTTGGATAACTGAAAATAAAATCTTTCTTATTCTTTGGTAATAAATTTTGACTTATTTTAAATCTTTCCATAATCTTGCTTTAAACGTTTTATTATGTTATGATATTGTCATTTTCTCAGCCAATTGGTTAAGAGTTTTAATACTTTTTTTCTATGTTCAGAAAACATTTGTTTTAAATTTAACGTTTGTGATACCTGAATCACATAGATCTCACTTTGTTTCAAGTTGTTGTATGTTTTCAAAGAGCCTGTTTTGTGTATGTGTGTGTGTAAGAGAGAGAGAGGAGAAAGAAAGAAAGAGAATATTTAATCATGCACTGATTTTCCCTGTTTAGTTTAACTACACTTTTTGTTTTGACGTTTGTAAAATGATCTAAGCTGTTTAATACACACATTTCACATTGTTTTAAAGTCTTCCAGTATATTTGGGTGTTCATCAAGATTGTCTACTAAATGATTATTCAGAATCTCATTTAGTACTTACTATACAGTTTACTTGATAGTAACATAGGATTTAATTTCCATTAGTTTTCTCAATGAGAGGCAGATAACTATTTGAAAATGGAGAATGATCTGTTGTTTTAATTAGGCCAGTTGAGATTTGGGTAAGATTTTTAATACCACTATGTTTTTATAATATCAAAGTATAATTAAATCAGATTATTATGCTTTTTGAAATAAGTGGAACTCTTGTCATCTTTATGTTGAATTTTCCAAATATATAAACCATAGGATATTAAACTATCATTTTTCTAATTTTTAATTGAATTATTTTAATCTGTTTAGAACTTGCAGGCTTGTATAATAGAATCCCAGTTGATATTGTCTTTCCCTATCACAGTTTCTGTTGAAAACATTTTTTAAAAAACATTTTCTGGAGGAAGGAATTTTGTACCTTTATAGGTAAGTATATTGCCATTAATATGTGTGGTTGTTAAATTTTGTATAACTATATCTTGCTTATATTAATTTTTGAAAAGTAAAAAGGAATCCTTTTTTAATAGTCACCTACTTGATGTGTGAAGGTCTACTGTGCACTGTTTGCAGAACCATATAACTGTAATGATTGACAACTGTTCACTAACTTTATGTAGTTCTTCCAGGAAGACAATCCTACCTGTTATCCGGGAAGACTATCCTATCCTGATCTTTTTAACATTGTCCCCCTCAAAGTTGTTATATTACATTACAAATCTGTTTTCATTTTAGCTATCTTTAAATAATGTACAATTAGTCCTTATACATTAGTACTTATAGTTGGTAAGACTATAATTAGGGCTCAGCTATTAAGCAAAGCAGTTGCTAAGTGAAAAATAACATGACTACAACTATGCTTATTGTTTTACTTCAGGTTTCCTTTGTTTTACAGTGTCAGAAGTGCACAACCCCAAAGAGCTGGATAAGCCTAAATGGCAGGGAACGTGACTCATGAGGAAATTGGATGAAGGAACAAATCTTATTATAGCCCTTACCGCCACTCCTCACCACATTGGGAATGCCCTGGTGCTGGGATAATTAGCAAAATGAGAATTAATGTTTGTATCTACATTCATTGGTGAGGAAGATATTAGAAGAGAGTGAGGCACATGATGAGGAATACACATTGAAAGGAAAGATGCTGGTCAGTGTTGGATAGCAGTGTGAGCCATCAGAGGGTTCCAATCAACTAATTAAAGCCACAGAGCTGTGCTTGTTAACTTGCAGTTAGCACTTTCTAGGGACACGTTGCGTTGCAGAGAAAAGCAGCTCAGGAAGAAATCACTTGTTTAGACAATCTCTCTGCTCTGCAAGAGGGGAAGGAGGAGGAGGAGGAGGAGGTGGTGGTCAGGCCGGGCACATTGCATGCTAACTGACTCTAATGGCAAACAGATGATTGAGGGAGAGAAGCTGTATGTCACAAAGTTACTTTTTCACCACCATCATAATTGCAAATGGCCACTATCTGAAGCAGTTGCTAAATAAGGACTATCTGTATAGGCTATTATTTCCCATATCATTTGCCTACATGAATCAATTTAATTTTGAAGTATTGAATCGTTGTGATCTCTTCCTCATCTACCCTCTGTAGTAGTCTTGGAATATGAAGCAATGTTGCATCCCTTCCTTGTTCTGGGATCCTTTTCTAATCTTTTTGTTTTCAAACCACCATTAGGTCCCTTTTCTAGTTTAGAATTCTTTAATTTCTAAGGCAGGGTTTCTCAACTTTGGTCATTTTGAACAGGACAAGTTTGGGAGTTGAAGTCTACCTGTTCTTAAAATGACTAAGGTTGAGAAACAAGGTAAGATAACTGGGCGGAACATGGAGAAGATATAAGCTAGCAAAGTGTTGAAGCAAGAGGTAGCTAGTAGTAACTCCAGTTGTTTATGAATTTGTTGTCAACTACTGTCAGCCATTATGTGAAATTATTTCAGTCTTCATTCTGTGAAAAAGATCTGCTCCTTTTGGAAATTTCTAGATCTGGTGGGAGTGCTATAAACTTGCATTATGAACCTACTCTCAGCAATGCCATCTCATTTGGCTCTTTGTCTATCACTTTTCAAAACAGGTTGAATGCTGCTGATAAGAGGCTGGGGAGGGATTAGTTTAGACCAGAATCTCCTCAACCTTAGCAATTTTTAAAATACATGGACTTCAACTTCCAGTTGAACGCTATGTTGGCAGGGAAATTTGGGGTGTTGAAGTCTACATGTCTTAAAGTTGCTAAGGTTGAGAAACACTGGTTTAGATTCTTATAAGAAAAGGCTTATTAAAAAGTCTTCCTAAAACAAGGAGGGGTTAGAGTGGGCTGATACCAGTATCAGATTCTATCCTGGCATTTGAAGTAGAATAAAACACTATTAAGATGATTCTGCAGAAAGGAAAAGGTGTTATAACAGCTAATACTAAAGATGACTGAAATGAACTTCTGGCTGTTTGAGAAGAGTTCTTGGTTTTCATAAATCCAATATGGGCTGGTAAACCTGACCTGGTTTAGTCTGTGGACAAATTGCCAAAAACAATTCTTTGAGTAGAAGTTTGCTGAATAGGAAAGCAGCATGGGAAAAGTCGCTTACCAACACAGATTGGAAGTTGGGGTCTTTATCTGGGAATTATGAAAAAGAGTTAGGATAGTGGGTTCTTTTTGTCTCTTTTTTAATTTACTTATTTTATTTCAAAAGATGAAATCTCAATGGTGGGCAAAAAAAGTTACTAAACTTATATAAAAAATTCTCAGTATACCGTTAATAGAATATTGACCATATCAGACAAAGTTCATTGAGTTATTTTGTGGTCTGAAAAAGAATATAGATCTTTGAGTTTAGTGCCAAAATCTCCACTATATTATTATCTATAAATGCTAAAAAAGAAAAGTCAGTGAGTGAGAGAGAGAGAAATAATTATTAAATATAGTATATACACACTGAGTTTTGTGTGTCTATACATCTTTTGCCTTTTACTAAGTATAGTGTTCTTGAGCTCACAACCTAACTGAACCCAGAAATTCTGCAAGAACTATTTTAAAACTATTTCCTCCAATATTTCTTCAGAAGCTCAAACCTTAGGTTGTGGCCATTGGACCCATAATCCCAACAATCTACCCTATAATTTTATAATACTTCTGCAGAGCCCTAAACACATTCTCTGAACTTCTGCCAATACCTACACAGAGTTACATCATCTTGCTGCAGAATTACTTGCTTTACAGTATTATAATCTTCTGCATATGTTGTTGGAAGTCTGCTACACCCTCTTACTCTTTTTCTAGTGAGGGCAGGGAAAGTTTTGTGACCCACTATTCTTCTGGTCATTCAGAAGTTTAGGCTGTTCTTCCACAGCCCACAATTTTTTTTCAGTCTCTTCACTTTTTAAAGGAGAGATTTTAATCTGGCAGAGGATATTAACTACACCCCATAATTTAAAGTTTGAAGCAAAGCTTCTCTGCTTTCTTTATGCTCAATAATCAGCTTCCCTGCCAGCCATCTCTAACTCCCTTCCTCTTCAGGAAAAGGTGGTAAGAAGTACCTATGAGGTTTTCTCCTCCCCACACTTAGAATGAGTTTTAGTCTCCTTAGTTTATCACCAAGATTACAACTCTCCAATTCCCATCTTCCTCTTCAGTGTTGGAACAAAAGGCTACCCCATCCCCCTAAGTACTATATAAGATTTTTTTCTTCAGAATTGGATTGTTCCTTAATCATGTTTGTAGAGGTACTCAAGGCTTCTGCCCATCTCCTAGTGTGAGTATAGAGGTCTGTCCTACTCGAGGGTGGGTAAAAATAACTGGGTGCTAACTAGATATGTGGATTGCACTTGAATCCACTACTATGCAAGTGGAAACTTTTAAATGTATTTCAGGATTTGATTGAAAAAGAAAAGAGAATCATTTATCTATGTCTATATATCTATATCTTTATAACTATCTGCATATGTATAATTTTTCCCTAATTGTATTCATTTAAAAGACAGTAAGGTGCATGTTTTGCCAGTTTTGTTTTCCTAATTATTTGTTTTGCATTTTAGTGAGCCACTCCTTCTTCCAGACTGAAAGGGCTAGACAACAGAAGTAAACATGCAGAGTGAGCATTTCCCCCCCTCAACTGTCTAACTTGTAGCTCAAAGCCATTTAAACAGGAATATTGTAGACATTATGGTATTAACTTAAACTATGCACCTCACATGCATGCACCTGTCCACCTTGCTAGAGTTAAGAATAGATTTAAGCAGTGGTGGGATTCAGCCAGTTCGCACCACTTCGGGAGAACCGGTTGTTAACTTTCTGAGCAGTTTGGCAAACTGGTTGTTAAAAGAAATCATTAGGGCAGAGAACCGGTTGTTAAATTACTTGAATCTCACCACTGGATTTAAGGCTGTACTGTCTAGCATTCTTTCATCAACCAGACTGAAAGCTAATTGTCTATAGCCAGTCTCTGACAATCTTGGATCTTCCCTAGATAAATATAGAGATATATCTCTAGATATAGCTATGTACATGTAGAAGTATATATGAATGCACACAAACACATACATACATACATACATACATACATACATACATACATACTGTACATATATTTACATCTTTATTGTCTAAAGAAAAGCACCAATGTATGCAGCCAATTTGGTTCAGTTGCTGTACACAAATTAGGAAGCCTCTGTAAGAACATCATATAGAGACACTGATTGGTTAAAGATAGGGAAAGATATGCAGCAAGATTGCATTGTTTCACCTTTCTTATTCAACATGCATGCCAAAGTGATTATGAGGAATAAAATTAAAAATTGGAGTAAAGATTTGAGGAAGGAACATCAACAATCTTCAATATTCTGACAACATAACTTTTATCTCAGAAATCAAAGATGACCCAAAACATCTGATCAAAAGGATTAAATAAGAAAGTGAGAAATTTGGCCTCTTCTTGAACATGAAAAAGACCAATCTCATGACCACTGTGAGGAATAGAAATGTCAGAATAACAATTTATGGTGTAGAGATCAAATGTGTGTAAGAATTAACTTTCCTATGATCGCACATTGATCAAAGTAGTGAATGTAGTCCAGAAATAAATCATTAAATTGCATTGAGTTGTACAGCAATGATGAGCATAAATTGAGAATGGAAAAGTGAGGACATTAGCCTGGAGACCAAATTAGTCTGCATGATTGTGTTTACCATAGCTACCTAGGGTTGTGAAAATTGGACAATGAAAAAACTAGGCAGGAGAAAATCATTTGAGCTGTGGTATTGGACAAGGCTCCTGTGCAATTCTTGGACAGCAAAGGTGACAAAGAAGCAAGTATTGAAGCATATAAAATCAGACATATTGCTGGAAAGCAAATCACAGCCTTAGTTATTGCTGAGGGACAGCAATACCACTTCATCTGTTGGGTCTCTTTTCTATATTGTTTTATTTTTAGGGTATTTCTCATCTTCCAAAACTCTGAGATGAGGGTCGGACTGAGAAAGAGTGACTGACCAAAAGTATCCCATTTGTCCTGGTATCCCACTTAAACCATTGTACCAAACTATGAAAAATTTTAGTGGCTTTTTCTGTAAATTCCGTTTGCAATGCTCTTTCTTTCATCCAGTTAAAGAAAAGATTTGGAGTTTGCTGTTCCACAAACCTCTCCCCTTTACATTTCAATTTAAAATTTCTTGTTTTCCTAATTGTGTCATTTTGTCTCTAATCTTTTTTTTTGTTTGTTTGCAAGTTTCTAAGGTTAACTTCTACTGTATATGCTGTGCCCAATTCCTGAGAAACTGTGCAGCTTTCTGTAATGTTTCAGTAATTAAAGAGATGTTTTATTTTAATGGTTTAAAAGATTGATTCCATTTCTCCAATAATAGACTTTGAAAGGTAATACATTTTATGATTAAGTTCACTTCAGTCTCTATGTTCCTTCCATGGGCACATTTGGATCTTCTAAGGACAATTTTATTTTTCTGATCTATTGATCTAGTGTTGTAGTTTACCAAGATCCTTTTGCTGAATATTTGAAATGGAAAGAAATTTTTGCTTTTTTTTTACCTTTAATAATCAAGGAAAGTATTCCAAAACATACCCCTTTGGTTTCATATCTAATTACTACTGTACCTAATTATTTTAATAAAGAGATTTGCTGTTTAACTGGGTAAAGTCCTAAAGCTTAAAACTTGACATTTCCAAATGTTATCCCCAATTTGTCTGCCATTAACATACTAATTGCCTTACTTTCAGATCATCAGATGTCCTCACCAGTGGATTCATATAGGTCCTAAGGCAAGTGGGAGATCATACTAAATCTAGTGGTCAGATCAAAGCCACAGCAGCCACTTATCTGACCAGATAATACAATGCCATCTTCTGAAATAGCCAATTTCTGATTAATCTTCAAATTTAGCCCTGTATAAAATCACTGAAGTAATTCAGTAATTCAGTAATTCAGTAATTCAGTTGAGGGCCTGGGTTTTCTCACCAAGATGTTTTACTCCCAAGAAGGCAGCAACTGGTACATCAGCTCAGTGGTGAAATGTAAAATTTGTTACTACCGGTTCTGTGGGTGTGGCTTGGTGGAGGATAATGTGGCTGGGTGGGCGTGGCCAACTTTTTTTTTATCTTTTAAAGCATTTTTTCTACATCCTCTTTGGCCAAAGACGTTGTAGAAAAAACGCTTTTAAAAGGCTCTGACGATCCCAGCTGAGCAGTGCGATCATCAGAGGCTTTTTTTTTTTACTTTTAAAAGCATTTGTAGAAAAAAATGCTTTTAAAAGTAAAAAAATAAAACCTCTGATGATCACACAGCTCAGCTGGGCATGGGGGGTGGGCAGTGATTTCTGCTACCGGTTCTCCAAACCACCCACAGCCATTGCTACTGGATCGGGTGATCCGGTCTGAACCGGGAGCATTTCACCCCTGCATCAGCTGTAACTGGACAAAAGCTACCTGGACATAGATTTTTGGACTCCTTCATGGAAGTGTAATCTACAGCTAATATAGAAACTTGACAGCAGGCTGGGCAGATTGTGGACAAATAATACTTATATCTTGCATGAATTTGGTTTCAGCTTTTTATTCTCTTTCAAATCCCTGCAGACTCCAGGAGCTGGATAATGACTTCCAGTGCACCACCATCTTTTTGGAGGTGCAAATGTAGAAGTGGATATCATGAACCATTTGATGATACATCTCCCCAAACTGTTAGGGGAAATTTCTGTTCCTCAGAAGTTTTGTAGAGATAGATTCTGAACACCTGGAGAGAGATCTGGGATTTGTGACACTCCATAAAGAAGTGGCCAATGGATTGACAACTTCTTCAGCACTACTAGCTGAAATCTCTTGTCCAAGTACGAGTAAAAATACTGTAGAAAAGTACCAACTCAACCACATCCCACTTAGGCAATCTAGAAGAATGCCATTAGAGAGAGTGATTGGCCCAAGGGCACCCAGCAGGGCTAGAATTCCCAATCTCCTGCTTTCTAACCTGGTGCCTTAACCACCAGACCACACTGCCTTTTGAGCTGATGCCCCTATAGCTGTATAGAATCACCAGAGCCAGTTTTGGAAGACATAGATCATTGGTTTTTTCAGCAGTTGTCAAAGGAAATTTTTCTACATTAACCAACTGATGCCAGTCAATTTTGTGAAAAGACTCCCCCACACCGATCAAAAGGTCACATTTACAAGGGGGAGGGGATAGGATTTTTTTCTCAGGGGTGCTGTCTGCTAGTAATTTTTTGGGGCCCATTGCAGTCTGTATAGTTTGAAAGAGGTTGCAGTTACTGGGCAGAATTTTTCCAGCAGTCTTTTAATAGCTGGTTCATAAAGAATAGTTCTGATTGAGCCTGTCTGCGCTGCTTCGCACACCTGATTAATTGGACAATAAAACATTTTAAACAATTAACTATTTCATAGTCTAATTTTACAGTGACACTTCTAGGAGGAAAGGGAACGAAATGTGTCTGTAAAATGAACATCGCAACCATCTTTCTATCTTGGAGAGATCTTTATATACTTACTTATATTAAAATACTCATTGTAATTAATATTCCTGGAAATATTTTTTACACACATTTCCAGTTGATTGTTATCAAAACTGAAAAAGAAACGCAATGAAAAGTATCATGAAGCATTCTCATTATACATTAGGATTATGAGATTACAGAAAACCCATCGTGATGTCTTGTGGTCTTTGGGGAAGCAGGAACTGACGCAAACAGGGATCAGAGCTTAAAGGAAATGTTTTGATTTTGGTCCCTAGAGCTTAGATTTGTGCTATGGAGAAAATTGTTGGTGTATCATTTTCAACAATGTTTATCCAAAGCCACTAACTTGACTTGAAACTTTTTATGTGGAAATGTACATGTATTTGTAACATATTGCTCCCAAATAATTGGGCAGAGATAACTTTAGTTCTTAGAACAAAATTGTACAGGAGGGCATATAATAACTTTATTGTATTTATTTTAGTTGCCAAAGACAAGCAGAGCATAAAGAAGCTAATAAATGGAATACTATGTGTGACACATTATGCCTAGTTTTCTGAAGAAGGCTTTACTACTGGGAAAGAAAAAGAGGAGGACCAGCAGCAAGGTGGATGGACTCAGTTACAGAGGCAATGAGTGCACAGTTTTGAGTCCTGAAAGACCAGGTTAGGGACAGATGGTCAGGGAGAACTCTTTCTATGTGGTTGCTAAGAGTCAACCTGATGGCACATAATTAAGCAATCAGTCAAAGGTGTGAAATACATTTAAAATAAAATAGAAGTACAAGCAAATTAAATTAAATTAAATTAAATTAAAAAGTTCAGAACATGCATACACACACACACACACACACTTCTCTCTCACAAACATATTTTATATATAAACCCACATAAAAATACTGGGCAGAAAGCAGGAACAAAACATTTGTATCTAAAAGTGTTCACTCTGTATAAAATTCAAAGACATTTTTCAAGCATTTTTTTTTAGCATAGGCACTTTATTCTTTCTAGTCTTCCTATACTATAATTACATTAGTCATGAAACAAAAGATTCCGCTTTAATTTGAAAGTTACATTTTCTTTCTTCCTAAATAGAGAAATGTGCCACAATACAACCAGTATTAATTACATTATATTTTTGCTGAATGTAACATCCCATCTGAAAGGAACCCTACAGAATTTGCAGACTGCATTATAAAGAAACCTACTCATTTTAAAACAATATCACAGAATGTTTTCCTACAGTCAATTTCTCTTATACATTTAATATTATAGAGTATTTACAGTAACCCTTAAAAACCAAATATTTGATTTGGTTTTTGTTAGCATCTGAAAAATTATCTCTGTCACCATCACTAACACTAGGGGGAGGAGGGGGAGGAGGAGGAAAAGCAAGATTAAAGTACATGTCAATAAAAAGTTATTGTAGCTATATAGGGTGGAGGGAGGAGAAAATTCATTTGACAAGATAAATACATGCTATATTCATAACTTTTCTTCTAACGTTCAGATTTCCATTGCTCTGAATCAATGCCCTGATTTTGATGGTGGTTTGTCCTTTTCTGCTTTCTATATACAAACAAAAGTTATCATGGCAATGGGCTTAGCTTGGCCTTCATATCTCTACAAGTCTAATCGTTGTTTTAGCTAAGTCCATCTAGAATTTCCGAGCTAGTTCTTTTAAATTGACAGCAGACTCTGATTCCAGTGTGTATCTGTTTTTATCACAATTTGGTGAGTGATAGATTCCCAAATCAATATTCCAAGAGCTCAAATGAGATCTTCAGTTATCACAAAATAATACTTTTTGTTGGGAGGGGATGGGGACAAGTCCACGGTTATTCATTCTCAGTGAGCAAGATATCCAAAATTGTCAATGCCATGAATTGATGTAGACTCTTAGAAATCACATCTGTAGATTGATTTGTCCCCAGAGCTCCACAACAATCTGTCCTTAGCCTGACCCTCAAAGGGTGCACCTATCACTATGGTAATCAAGTCCATCCACCTAGCTGCTGGTTATCCTCTAATTGCATATTTGTTATCTTATCACTAATGCAGCTTTATGGAGCTTTACAAAATACACATGCAAGTAAATAAAATAAGAGCTCCTTTTCTTATTGACTATAAATGTCAACAATGGGGATGTCAATAATCATGGGATGCAGAGAGACAGAGCAAATACATAACAAAGGAAAGATGAACTGGGAATGATAGAAGTAGCAGACTTTTAAATGAAGGCACACTCAGACATTATTTATGTTGTATTACTACAATGTATTAATGTACTCATCAGCCGATCTCCTTGCCCTGCGGGAGTCCCCCCTCTCACAGGTTTGGCCCTCCGCTCTATAAAGGGCCCACCTCAATGACGGGTTTCTGAACCCGGAGAGGTGGCATG
>JANHZT010003909.1:81222-93381 GCA_032468215.1 Stegonotus admiraltiensis
CCCAGAATGCTGGCTGGAGAATTCTGGGAGTTGAAGTCCACAAGTCTTAAAGCTGCCAAGTTTGAAGACCTCTGTTATAGTGTTTTAAGAGGACCCTTCTCTCCCGTGCTAGCACATCTGTAATTATATGAATTGTGTGCTTACCTCCTCCCCTCACCCCAGCTCAGCCTTTAAAAAAAAAAAACGCCGATTTAGGATTAGATCGAGTGCAGCCGGGAAAATGAACTCCGGGTTCAGTTTACATAAGTATAAAAGAGAGCAATTTGATGCTATGAGACTAATGATTAAATATGTGAAAGCTTAAAAAATATGTTCGCTTAAAAAAATAATAATAATAAAAAAGGGGGGGGGTTCGTTTCTCCCTTTAGGAAAAAAAAAATCAGGCCGCCCGACCGAAAACACAGGAAAAGCTCCTGGGCTCAGAACGCAGAACTAAACAGGAGCGGGAACTACGCGTGCGCACATGAGGGCAGGCGTAGGTAGTTTTACTTTGCATGGGCGGAGTCTACAACATCTGCTCTCCAATATGCTCCATTCAAAGTGGCGCGGGGGGGGGGGTCCGGTTCCTTGAGCCGGAAGAGGAAATAGTACTTTAAGCGTTCATGGCCGCGCTCTTAGCAACGCGGAGACCGGTGTAGCGAAAGAGATTTTCGCGGAGGGGCTTAAGGCTTACTCTCTGGTTCCGAGGGATGGCGGAGAAGTTCGACTCCCTGGAGGAGCACTTGGAAAAGTTCGTGGAAAACATCCGGCAGCTGGGCATCATTGTCAGCGACTTCCAGCCTAGCAGCCAAGCGGGACTCAGCCAGAAACTGTGAGCTCCCTCCCTCCCTCTCTCTCTCCTTCCCATTCAGGATTCCCCAAACCCTTTCTCCAAAGCGAGTGGGGCTGGCGGGAGTTGCAGCGCTGGGAATTGTAGGAAATAGTCACCGGGAAGATGGCGTTTTATTTAAAATAAAACCCCAGAGTTTCACTTGCCATTGAATAGCAAATATTATTATTTTAAATATATTAGCAGCCGAACTCCCAGTAGTTTGTGTGTTTGGGGTGGTGGTTGAAGGCTTGAAGAAGCCTTTTACAAATCCCCTTGAAGAATTTTATTTGTAGGCGGAATTTGAACGTTGGGCTCTATAGTTATAGTTTATTGTCATTGCACAGGGTACAACGAAATTAAATGTCGTCTTCAGGGTTCATTATAACTATAAAAACACAAACACAAACATACATCCTTTACATTCTATATAATTGAAATTGAAAACCGGATAGTGCGCTATACGGTAGAATTTAATATGGTTATTGCCCTGGGATAGAAGCTGTTTTTCAGCCTATTTGTCCTTGTTTTTATTGACCTGTACCGTCTGCCAGATGGTAATAGTTCAAAAAAAGGGTGCCCAGGATGAGATGGATCTTTAAGAATGTTTTGAACTCTATGCTTAATACGGTACTGTCCTTTCAAGATTGATGTCCCTGGGCCTATTTGAAGTCTCATCAACTTAGATGAAGTTTATAAAAAGCAAGCTTTTAAAAAAGCCCTTCCTCCATAAAGCTGTAATGAATTGTTAATGCTTGTGTAACTTACATTCATTAGATGGTCTGAAACAGTTTCTTTTTTAAAAAATTAATGTTAGAAAACAAAAGCAAATTTATACAGGGCAGCTTTAAAGACAGTTGCTTGCAATTTAAGAGCTTGAGTATTAGGCTGTTGTTTTCTTCCTAATATTCAATGTTAACTGGAACCAACTAAGTAACTGGAATATAACATACATTGGGAATTGTTTTCACCCTTTCTTCCACAATGTGCCGTTGCGGTTAAATTGTTGGATGGCGCTCCTGGGAGTTCCAAGTTCTAATCCACCCTCAGCCATTGGGTGATTTGGCCAGGCACTCATTCCCTGTGAGCCTATCTACATAACAGACTTTTATTATGAGGAAAAAAGGAAGATTAGTTATGGGTACTGTCTTGAGCACCTAGAGGAAAGTCAAGGTATCTCACAAATGAAGTATTGTTTGTAAGTGTTATGGATGTCTTTTGTGACAGCTATATGATATACAGGTAGTCCTTGATTTATGACCAACATTGAGCCCAAAATTTATGTTGCTAAGCAAGACATTTGATAAGTGAGTTTTGCCCCATTTTATGAACTTTCTTTCCACATTTGTTAAGTGAATTACTGCAGTTGGTAAGTTAGTAACATGGACATTGCGACTGGCATAAATATGAACCAGTTGCAAAACATTTGAATTTTGATCTTGTGACCATGGTGATGCTACTACAACTGTTGTGTGAAAAACAACTGCCATTGTAACTTTGAATGGTCACTAAACAAACAGTTGTAAGTTGAAGACTACCTGTATAGCTATTATAACAGATAATTATATAACAGATAATGTAGTGTAAGGTCTTTTTTATAAATTTCTTTCATTTTCTTCAAAAGCCATATAAGCTATTAACACATAGTAGAATTGGAGGTTGAAATTATCATTCTAATTTTGTGGGCAACTCCTTGTGTCGAGCTTCAGGGCAATAATTTTAAAGGAGATTTGCTTTCTTTCCCTTTTGTTCTGAGAGCTTCTGTTTCCTTTATTTTTATTGCAAACATTTCATATTGTACAGCTAGATTGGTTATTGACAAGCCTCATAATGTCTTTTATAAACCCTCTGTTGGCACAGAGGATGTATAAATTGATCATTTGACTTCACTGTGCTATAAATTAATAAAAAATGGTTTCTGTCTAGGAATTTTATGGTTACAGGCTTGCAAGATATTGACAAGTGCCGACAACAGCTTCATGATATCAGTGTGCCTTTGGAAGTCTTTGAGTAAGTGTTTAACTTCTTACCCCAGCTGTCAGTATGTGCCTCTAGAGATATTGATACTGTTTACACAAGAGCAGTCACATATCTTTTCACAGTAAGTCTAATAAATTGGACTGCAGGGCATAGAGTTATGTGTAAACACTAGAAATTCATTTTTAAATATCCACAATGCTAAATAGTGTTTGATTTTTGAGAAGCATCTTATATTCTTTTGCTTTTGGGAAATACATTTGCAGAGGCTGTAGTTGTATCTGCAATGTGAAGATAATGAAATCTCCCTACAGATTCAAATTTGGAGGACATTTTCATTTTTCCGGGAGTATGGTGAGGTAGTTAAAAAGTTCTAGATGTATTACGTGTATCTCATGTTTAATACAGTAGTATTTATTTTTGGTTTATTTTCCAAAAAACAATGGGAAATTGCATGTGGCTTACACTGAATTTCACTGGTATTGTCAGTTTTGCTTACAAATTGGGCCATGAGAGCAATAAGTTGCTCAGTCTCATATGCAATACTATTGAATGGTCTTCAGATCTTTTCCTAGATCTTTTCTGTATAGACCCAATAGATTGCTAGGAACTCAATGTCATTAAAGGTAGTCCGCGCTTAACAGTCATTTGTCCAGCAACTGTTCAAAAATACAATGGTGCTGAACAAAGAGACTTATGATTGATCCCCAAAGTTGTGCCATTGTAGTGCCCCTGCAGTTACATGATTGCAGTCTGGGCTCTTGGCAACCCTTTTCCACAACCTGTTGTAAGTACAACAGGTTGCCAAGCACCCCATGATCCTATGATCACCATTTGTGATCTTCCTTGCTGACTTCTCCAGAAAATCAGTGGGGAAGCCAGTAGGGAAGGTTGCAAAGGTAGAGCTCACTCTCATTCCTCGGGGTTGTCTGAAAAGAATGTATCAGGACTCATTTTGAGATGGACCCTTTTCAGCCATTCTCTTTGAGAACAGAAATCAAATTGATTTTAGGGCAGAGTTTCTCTGCCAAGCAGCCCTTTACTCTCAAAGATGCTGGCTTAAAAACTCCATAGTGAAAGCCAAATAGGATTTTAGGTTGGGATTCTGGCACCATAGGATGTTTGGAGCCAGGCTGACCCCTGACAGCCCATTCTGCAAGTGCCCTATACTAAAATCCCACTAAGCTTTCGCCATGGACTCTTTCAGCCACCCTCTCTGAGGGCAGAAGGGCCACCTATCAGATTGATTTCGCACCCCACAGGGCAAAATCATTCTGGCCATGTGTAGATATTCTCTACACAGAGGAGAGAGGAACTACAACACTGGGCTGAGGAAAGGAAGCTGGGATCATGAAGATGCAAGTTTTTCTGCAGCCCAGTTCTAATATTTCCTTTTGCCCATGGAATCACGTGGTTGAGCGGGGAGAAGGCCCAAGCCTTCGGGGAGAGGGGTTGGGTGGAGAGCAGGTCCACACTCCAATGGGCTAGCCAGCCAATGCCTCTTACCGTGTGGCAGATTTTTGCATGCCAGTTGATGCTGGGCCTCCTTCACTTCCTGAGGGGGAACTGGTAATACAGTTGTTGAGTATGGCAGTCATATGGGTGCCTTGCTTGACAACCACAATAACTTATGATCCAAATTCGGGGCTCAGTTTTGCTCATATGTTGGGTATCTGTAAAAGTTTCTTAAATTCTGTGCTATTGTGATTGTGAGGTTAAATATGTTAAATGATTAGTGTAAATTTCAGAAAATGATATTGGTAGAATACATAGCATATGTGCATGGTTAATATACATGAACCACATTAAAATCTCATAACATTTATTTTCTCAGATATATAGATCAAGGTCGTAATCCCCAATTATATACTAAAGAATGCTTGGAAAGAGCTCTAGCCAAAAATGAACAAGTGAAAGGTAAAATTGATACTATGAAGGTACGTTGTCACTTGTACATAAAAAAACCTGTATTCCTTAAGTGTACATTGTCTGCATGTGTATTCAAAAGTTTCAAGCCAATAACTACAGAATTAGTCTTTGCTGTTAACTTATTTATTTACTTTGTAAATTTATATAGTCTCCTATTGCATATGTCAGTAATGTACAAAGTTAAAAACTCAAAAACAAGTCAGCAAAATAATCAAAAGCTTTTAGTAATTTAATAATCCTTTATTGATTAGCATTTAGACCATATCAGAATACAAAATGTAAAATACAGAACAATAATAAGCATATATTAAAAAGGAGTTAAATACATGAGTAAAAGAAAATGCAAATCATATTTCTCTGGCACCTGTAAATTTATTCTATTTTAACAATAGTCTTATTTTGTATTTTATATTTTGCATTTCTAGTATGGCCTAATGGCTAATCAGTGTACTACATTAAAAAAATCCTATAATCTGCAGGCAACTGCATGCAATTTCCCCAGCAGTAGAACCACTTTGCAAGCTCCATACCCATGATACAGGATCACCAGGTGAAATGGCAGAACCCTGTCTTCAGGCCTTTCCAGAAGGCCAGCAAGATCAGAATCAATCTGACTTCAGGGCTCCCTTGAAATGAAATGTGTTGCTTTTGTTTCTTTGTGGAATTTGACTGGTTGTTGCAGGCAGAAGCTGCAAGCAAATATGCTTAATTATTGCTTCCATATTTTTTTAAAAAATGTTCATATATTTTAAAAATTGCTTGGGACCATGGGGCTTTTTACATTTTTTTTTGAGTTCTCATAGTTTTCTCTGGTGGAACACTTAAGTTTTTTTAAATATTAAAACATTAAAGATTTAAGGTAGTTTATATACAGTGGATATCAAAAGTCTACTCCTGTTAACATGCCCAGTTTTTGAGATGTAAAAAAACCCCCAAGATAAATCATTTCAGAATTTTTTCCACTTTTTATATTAACATATAAGCTGTAAACTTCTATCGAAAAATGAACTGAAATGGTTTTGGGGGGGGGATTAAAAAAAACAAGAATGTGGCTGCATAAGTGTGCACATGCTTAAATTAATACTTTGTTGAAGCACCTTTTGATTTTATGATTTTATTTTTTGTAAGCAAAATAATACCACAGTAAGCAAATCTTCTGTATATGGCTTCATTCTTATCTGTGGTAAAGGGACTGATTTCGCTGAGCCATCTCTGAGTGTTTTGTCAGTACATTAGAGCTGAACGTACAAGAATGTACAAGAAAGTGAGGTTGTGCTCTGTGTTTATTCTGATTTAGCATTCATTCTTTTGGTTTATGAGCCTATCAGCATGCCACATCTTGCCTTGGGAATCTTTGCCCACTCTTCCTTGTAAAGGTGTTCCAAATCTGTCAGATTGTGAGGGTATCTCTATGAACAATACTCTTCAGGTCACCCCGCAGATTTTTAATTGGCTTCAGACGTGGGTTCTGTCCTGCCCATTCCAAAACTTTGATCTTCTGGTGAAGCCACTCTTTTGTTGATTGGAAGTATGATTTGGGTTGTTGTCATGTTGAAAGGTGAAATTCCAGTTTCTTTGCATGACTTTTTTTTTCTTTTTCTCTTAGAAA
Source organism: Stegonotus admiraltiensis (assembly GCA_032468215.1). Classification (NCBI taxonomy): domain Eukaryota; kingdom Metazoa; phylum Chordata; class Lepidosauria; order Squamata; family Colubridae; genus Stegonotus; species Stegonotus admiraltiensis. The sequence continues at coordinate 87,546 of JANHZT010003909.1, forward strand.
TTCAAAAGCCTATTGATTCAGGAACTGACTAAAGTGTTCCCAGAGGACATGGCTAAGTACAAAGCTATTCGGAGTGAAGATCCTTCTCCATAATTACATTTTCCCTTGTCCTGTACTCTTCCAGACTCTGGTGATATATTTATATGATAATAATTGACAGCTTGAGAAGCGAAGATGTGTTCAACTGAAATACTGATTAAATATTGTATCTCTTGGCCTGGTTGGAATTCTTTTGTGCTACATCTGCAGTCATTAAGAGTTTCAAAAAGAATCCAGAACTTCAAAACATCTTCTCTTTAAAGTGACATTAAGCCTGTTTCTGAACTGAAAGTTATCTGCTTTGCATCTTGTAAATACTACACAAAGCATGGTGGGTTTAGGATTGCAGTTGGGTATTGTAGCTTATACGAAATGGGGTATCACTATAAAAGTGTCATCATTTCTTCCAAATTCTAAATTATTCTTTTGAATTAATTTCTAGGGTGAAGTCTTTTTGCTATATTTTGATCTACAAAAACAATACTTGTTCATTTTGTGTTGTCATAAAAAACTGGAATGTTTCTAATATTATACATGGAAATATACTTGGAGGTACTGTCAAAGCAACTTTTAATTTCTTCCGTTTTTCATAGGTAATGAAAAATTGAACTTCTAAATATATTATAGCCTTAATATATTAAATTGTTTTACATCTTTTATGTGGTCTTCTGCTTTTTTGTTTATATCTCTTCTGATAGTCTGGAAACCATGAGAATTGATTACATAAATTGTAAACAAAGGATTTACATTTTGTATCTTATAGAAATATAGCTATAAGCTTATTCATACAGGCATGTTAATCATTTCTGGCAGTCAGTTCTGATTTGCATAGAAATGAGTTGTTATGAATAAACAGTAGAGAGAACTTGCATATCTTATCTTGAGTATTTTTCATTGGAATAAATTGATGTTTAACTACCGTATTTTTCGGACTATAAGATGCACCAGTATATAAGACACACTAAGATTTTGAAGAGGTAAGTAAGAAAAAAAAAGTTTTTGCCCTCCCTGGCCCTCAGTAGCACTCTGCAGGCCTCCCAAACCATCTGTGCACCCTGTTTTTTGCCCGTTTTTGCAAAAAATGAGGCTCCTGGGGTCTAGGGGAGGGCAAAAACACCCCTGTTTTTGAGAAAAACGGGCCCATTTTTGCGAAAAATGAGGTGTGCAGAGGGTTTGGGAGGCTTGCAGAGTGCTCCTGGGAGAGGGCAAAAGTGCCCCCCTTTTTCTGAAAAACGGGCCTGGTTTTCACAAAAATGGAACGAGCGGGGCGGGGCTTCGGGAGGCCAAAAATGACTGTATTTGGTGTATAAGACACACCAACATTTCTATCCTCTTTTAGGGGGAAAAAGGTGCTACTTATACTGATGGATTGATATTTAATTGTAATTACAAAGAAAGCTTATTTACATATGTGCACATGTACATATGTATATATATACATTTAAAAAAAAAATAAGCTGTATGCCTAAGGTTAAAGATAGAAAGTAGGCTAGGAATGACCTAAAAATGAAAGTGGAAATGACTTCTAAGACAGATCCATCAGGTGATCCATTGCAGCCTTCATACTCATAGGCCAATATCTTGCTTGTTGCATCATTCGTCATTGTTTTGTTTGCAGACAATCAGATCACTTTGAAGACTGGTTCAGTGAAGCCTGCAAATTACAATAGAATATTGTATTGTGAGTCCAGACATTTAGAACACTGATAGGTGAATGGGTTTTGATGACAGTTGGCATCTATTGCATGTACTGTGGTAAATGGAACAAATGTTCTTGCATACACAACACCCCCACTCTGGAAAAAAATGTAAATAGGAATTAGGCTGCTGAATAATAAAAAGGGATCTTCATGAACTGTTATGTTTTAGCTGAAGCCATTGTGTATGTTTAAGGGGGAACTTCAGCTCCCTATGTATCCATACCTTAGTTTCACTGATTCTAGAAGCAGCATTGCTTTACAGGCAGGAAACAGGTAAAGGCTACATGGTAGAGAAGTTAGAGTGATTAAGTCATCTTATATCTTTGATTTTAGTGTTTCAGCCCTAGCAGGTTGCCAGTTCTCCCTTCTGACAGAAATGGCTACAAAAACTTTCTTTTGGTTTCAGTTAAGACTTATTCTTTGGATTCATCAAAATGTCAGCCAGTTTCGAAAGTTCTGGTGACTAGTACTGATTTTGATATATAATCAGTGATTATTGCCTGAGCCACTACAGGTAGTCCTCAACTTATGACCACAATTGAGCCCAAAATTTCTGTTGCTAAGTGAGAAATTTGTTAAATGAGTTTTGTCCCACTTTACGACTTTTCTTGCCACATTTGTTAAGTGAATCACTGCAGTTGAATTAGTGATATGGTTGTTAAGTGAATCTGGTTTTCCCATTGGGTTTGCTTATCAGAAGGTTGCAAAAGGGAATTTTATGACTATGAGACACTGCAACTGTCATAAATACAAGTCAGTTGCCAAGCGTCTGAATTTTAATCACATGACCATGGGGATGCTGCAATGTTCATCAGTGAAAAATGGTCATAAGTCACTTTTTTCAGTGCCATTGTAACTTCAAGCGGTCACTAAGCAAACTGTTGTAAGTTGAGGACTACCTGTAATTCTGCCTTTGGCAACATTCCAACTATGGCTGGCTGAGAACTGCAGTAAGACTAACCTAGATTTGACTGTGAAGGGTGTGGTTACTAGTTTGCTGATATTTTTGATGATTGTTAAAATATTGGCCTCATGAGACCCTCTAAAAAGAATATAGTTAGTTGTATTGCTGAGATATCTTCTGAGGAATCCCGTCTTTTGAACTCATTATCCCTAAAATTAAGTAATGGAAGTATTTTGCAATGAGACTGTTAAAACTTTGAAGATATCCTGGGATGAGATATACTAACATTTGGCTGCAGGGTTGGAACTGCAGGGATATTAATTCCACCATGAGGACCCTTCTCTGGGCATCTGGAAACAGCATACTCACCCTAAAGTGGATTGGTGGTGGCTGATTGAGATTAAACTCTTTTGAGGTTTTCTAGTTCTCTAAATAGCTCTGTCCCTAGAAAGCACTATTGGGTGAATCAATGCCCAGAAAATATTTGCCCAGCAATTTAAAAGATGTTCTATTTCGTTAACTGACTGTGAGCTGGATACTCCCTTCTCTTTGAGAGCCCCTGAGAATCGTACTGAAAACCTAAAGAAGGTATGCTAGTACATTTTGGCACTGGCACTTCTAAGCACACCAGTGGCTCTTGCTGGTAAGATCTGAATGGGATGGGCAAGATGGTAGGTACCACATGGTCAATTATGCAGCTACAACCTTGGAAGGCAGAGGGAAAGCAGAGGCGAATTGCCTTTCAGAGTCCTGGGAATTTGAGATTGGAGGGTGTGGCATGGTGAACTCTACTTGTATAGGTTATGCAAGGGAGAGGAATCTTTCAATTATCTTAAAGGATCAGTTATTGAACTGATCAGATTTATTATCAAGGGTGTGATGAGTTTGAAACTTGAAATGGCGTATTACAGTGTCTCAAGGTTTGGTTTTTGTCTTCAGTTCCAATTTGACATCATAATGCAGTAAGAGGAAAAAAACTGAAGTTGCATCTGTGTGCAGTATGTTCATCTAGAAAAAAGATATAATCTAATTAAAATGGATTTAAATATTTAATGGGATAACACACTGAAATATTACCTCAGATGCTTACAGAAGCTGACATATAATCATCCTTAGGAGGGTTTATTTTCTGAGTTTTAGTAATGGAAGGACTCTTATTTTATTTTTCTTTGAAGTATTGTTACTGTGAAACTAACCTGTATATTTTATTACAGCAGTTATATAAAATCATGTAATCAAAATCTACAGTTATATACCAAATACATGAAATATGTTGACAACAACAAAAGGACAAAAATTAAGAAAAAAGCTAATAATTCAAAACATGCAGTTTGATCTAATATTTGCTTCTTGCAGAGAAAAGATGGGTCCCTGTGATTCAAGTGAAATCTTTTGCTAGTGGGAATGAGACATTTGTTCACTCTTAGTTTTGCAGTCCCTAATGTCTTCTGAAAAAATTGTTCCCCAAAGTTAACAACATTTTCAGGGACAGCACAGATAATGTTAAGCCTTGCTAAAGATAAGAAATGTATGAAAATTGTTTTTCTGTCCCTCTTCCAGTAGTTCCTGCTAATCAATGTGCTCTGAATGGAACTCATATCAGAGACGTGCGTATTTTGTTACCTTAATATTATTTTAAAAATTACAGTGACAAAGGCCATGTAGATGAGAGAACTTGTATATAATATTCTAAAGTAGGTTCTAGTTTAAAAAAGGAACACTATTTTTCAAAGTACAGTTTGAAATGTGTGGGATACATGAGTTTAAAGCATCAAAAGACTTGCCTCCTGTAATGTGAACAGGTTCACATTGTCTGAGTCGTCCTTGACATTCTCCTTTGTGAGTTTGACCCTTATCTCTCTCCTGTCTTGCCTATAAATGTTGTTATAGCTACCTTATCATAGCTTTTTTTCTTTTTGAAGACTCAAACAAGATAAAGTAGGTGCTGCAATTCAGCCTTCTCTGTTATTTGTCAACAATCCTAGAACCAAACTCTGCTTTTATTTTACTAAAAAGCATTATGTAAAATTTTTGATTGATGGAAACCCTACTGGGTAATGGAACTCAGTATCTACTGTATCCAACAAGCCTAAGGTGTACTCCCACCAATATCCAAAGAAAGGGAAAACCCATGACTTTCTACAGATGGAGCGACTTAGAGGAGTGACTTGCAATCTTCCTTACTGGCTTCCCCATTGACTTTGCTTGTGGCAAGCCAGCAAAGAAGATTGCAAGTTGTAATCACATGGCCGTGGCACACTGCAACCTTGTAATTGCAAGTCTTTTGCCAATCACCCAAATTGTGCTCACATATCTATGGGGATATTGCAGTGGCTGCAACTTTGAGGACCTGTTGTAAGTCCCCTTCTTCATCATAACTGAAGAGTTTGTTGTGGTCCGCCAGCAGCCTGCGGACCTGGCAATGGAGTCAGACAGTGAGGAGGCTGGGGAGGACAATGGGCCGGTCCTGGAGTCAGGGGAAGGCCCAGACGAGGGCTCTGCCTCGGAGGCAGAGATGGGGCCAGGACCATCTGGGAGCGGTGCACGGACTCCGGAGCCTCCAGAGGCGGACAGCACAGAGGCAGAGGAACAGGAGGAGCCTGTTCCTAGTGCACACATGTGAAGAGCTACCAGAAGACAAGAGCAGCTGAAGCAAAAAGGACGACTCAGGACTAAGGCCAGAGGATGATTGGCCACTCCCATAAGGCTTAAAAGAGCAGCAATGAGCCATTGGGTTCTTTGTAGAAAAGCAATGTTGATTCCAGTGCTTCTTGTCAGCGTCTCTTGAACTTTGTGGAGTTTTTGCCAAGAAAAGCCTTTGGCAGGTTGCCAAAGACATCAAAGATTGGGGATAAGGCCGTAGGACTGGTTATGAAGAATTTGTTTTGAACTATGAATTAATTCTCAGCTGTTTTAATAAAATAAGTTTGTTCAGGACTGAATTGTGCTTGATAATCACTACGTGGGCCTTCGTCACAACAGAGTTGTTGAACAAGTCATAATCTGAGAACTACCTGGCTTTTCTAATCAATAGAATATGGAAGACTGCAACCAGTGCATCCACGGCGGGAATGGGGCAAGTTTTGCCACAGACAACTTGATGCAGCAAATTCACTGTGGCCAACTCACCACAGCAAACTTGCAGTGGATGAATTCACCATGGCCAACTGGCTGCAAGACACCTCATTGGGGG
>JANHZT010003909.1:117973-131900 GCA_032468215.1 Stegonotus admiraltiensis
AGGCTGAGTCGACCTTGAGCCTGGTGAGATTTGAACTTGCAGTAATTGCAAGCAGCAGATGTTAATAACAGTGTTTTCAGAAGTGGTTTGCCTTCCTAGGGCTAAGAGAAAGGGATTGGCCAAGGCCACTCAACTGGTTTTCTGCCTAACTAAGGCAGAACTAAAACTCACAGTCTTCTGCCTGATACCTTAAGCAGTACACCAAATTAGCTCTCACACTTTCCTCAGTCTTCCAAACAAACAAATCTATGGTACTGTACAGTATCTCTCTCCTTCAGTCAGGACCATGGACAGCACAAGAAAGCACTACTTCAATACTGATTTTACTCACACTCGAAATAACTTACATTTGAATTACGAGTGGGGTACATTGTATTAATGGACAATGCAGCCATACAAAAAGCATTTCATCATTATCATTCCAATTTGTATAAAGAAAGCAACATCTCTCTTGGGTGAATATCTAAAGAAACAAAATTCACCAAAGTTTACAGAGGAACAAAGACAGATTATGACTAGATCTATATTCTATAACAATAAGGACTGTTTCCAGAGTCATAAAAAGGATTAATCTAGGAAAGGTGCCTGGATCAGGTAGATTATCAGGTTCTTATTATAAATGTTTTGAGTATTAATTATTACAACCTTTACGAAACCAGATAAACTCTATCCTATTAGGAAGAAAAATGGAAAGAGGCCAATATAGCATTAATACTTAAACAGGGACAAGAACTGACTTTAACAAAAAACTTTAGGCTGATATTATTGAATAAAGACTACAAGTTGTTCACAATGATTCTAGTTAGGAGACTGAAAATAATTTTGCAAGAATTTATTCATGAGGATTTAAGTAGGTTTTTAACCTATATTTAAAGACAGTTAAAGGACAATGTTAGAAATGTGTTGGACATTTTGGAATATTTTGAGCAACTTAATAAAAAGACAAGCCAAGATTTTCTTAGATACAGAGAACATCTGACAATTTAAAGTCAGTTTTCTTGTTCAAGATTTTGGATTATATTAATTTTGGAGAGGACTTTATAAAATAGGTAAGATAGATTTATACCTTTCAGGAAGTACAAATAATTGTTAATTGAGATTTTAAAAACCTCTTGTGAGATACAAAAAAGAACAAGTCTGGAATGCCCCTTGATTCTTCTCTTGTTTATTTTGATTGTTAAAATATTCAATAGCGATATAATACAAGATAAGGAGACTGTGTGTGTAAAGGTTAAAAAGGAAATTTATAACTCAAGTCCTTTTCCAGATGAGTTGATGGAAGCCCTGGAAGTTTCTTTAAAGGGAATTGAAATATTTTAAGGGCAAATTAAAAGATTTTGGTGAATTAGCAGCTTTCAAGATTAATGAACAGAAGACAAAGATGTTAACAAAAATATGAAAATGTAAGATCAGATGGAATTGATCTATAAAATGGGATTTAAGATTGAGAAGAAGGTAAAATACCTAGTTATCACTATGACACATAAGAATTGTATGTATGGTATCTCAAAATAACTTTGTTCAGGCATGGAATGAAGTTTAAAAAGGTATGTTTTATCTTTAACATCCTTCCTTAAACATAAGGAAGAAATTGCAACTGTCATTGCTGGGGAGAATTACTGTGATAAAAATGAATGCCTTGCCTAGAATGATATTTTGGTTTCAGACAATATCTGTTGATAACCAATTCAATATTTAAAATTGGCAGAAAGATATATCTAAATTTGTGTGTCAGAGGAAAAACAGAGTTAAGTATAAGGTGTTACAGGATCCAAAGGAAAGAGGAGGTCTGGGTTTACCTGATTTTAAATTGTATTTCACAGCTTGCTATCTGATTGAGATGAAAGAGTGAGTATTGCTGGAAATAGAAAGGTTTCGATGTTAGTAGGATATGACCTAAGATTTGGGTGGCATACATCAAAATTAGCTTGGATTTTTAAAAAAACCATTTGCTGTCTCATATTGAGAATATGGAATAGATACAAGCCCAGGTTGTGCCTGAAAACACTTTGTGACTCTCAGCACAAGAAGCGTTTTATAGATCAGAAATAGGCAAACCCAAAAGACTAACCTATCATGAGATATCAGAATTTTGTAAAAAGGGAATATAAAGTAAAATCAAGAGAAAAACTGGTGTAAAGTGATATGTTTGTCAAAGGTTCTCTTATTCTACAATTATTCTAAAGATTTAAAATAGACGAAATATTTTGTGGTTTTAAACATTGTAAAATTTGAGTTTGAAATAGAGTTGTGTACACATGAGGAACATGTAATTGCTAAATATATACAGTAACCTTTTGTTGAAATTGAAGTAGAAAAAAAATGAAAGAATGTGTTATGAAGTGAGTTAAAATTTTAGTTATTATATACAGATGGAACAATGGAGAAATATGTGGTGGAAAGGACTGAAATCCTTATAATTCTTAAAGAGAATTTTTATGAAATAAGATACTGTTAAATTGTCTAGAGTGTATAAAGGCACTTCAAGTTTATATTGGAAATATAAACAATATGAAGGAATATTTTATGTAAAATGTTTTTAAAAGGTAGAAAAATCTTTTAAAAGGTAGAAAAATTTGGATTTAAATACACACTGATTCAGAGGATTTTAAAATCAATATACAATTGAGATAAGAGATTTTTCTTTTTTTAGATTGATGAAAAAACTGTTGGAAAAAAGTCATTGAACTTTGTTTTGGTATATGATAACTCCAGAGAGATTATTTTATGCACAAAGATGGAAAGATTTGGCACTTCCCACAATGGTTGGTAGGATGGTTGGTGAAGCTGAGATGGAACTTCCTGACATGACCAAAGTAACTTCTTTCATCAGAGAAAAGATAACAATACCTATGCTTATTATTGGGTGGAAATCCTTTATAGACTCTTTGGTGAAACAGAAAAAATGAACTTATGATTCATGATTTTGATGATTAGACAAGATGGATTATAGAAAGAAGAGAGTTATGTTGTAACCCTGTAAAATAAGAAGTAAATTTATGATTGTACATACAACTACAATAAAGAAGATTGGAAGTTACTTCTTTTTATGGTTTCTTTTCCCTTCTTTTCTATTTTTGTTTTTCTTTTTTTCTTTTTTGTAGCTTTAGCTTTTTCTTTGATTTCTTTCTTTTTCTTTTCTTGTTCTTATTTTAAGTGAGCTTGTGTTAGTTTTTAATCTTCCTTAAACCTCTCTCTCTCTCTCACTCAATAGGTATATAGATATAGATAGATGATAGATAGATAAATAAATATAGAAATCAATATGGAGTAGCTTTCATTTGAACATATAGTACAGTATCTCTCTCTCTCCCTCTCCCTCCCCCCTCTCTCATATATATATACTCTGTGTGTGTGTGTGTGTGTGTGTATGACACACACACACACAAATACTGTACTATATGTTCAAATATAGTACGTATACATACCATGTTTTCCCTGAAAATAAGACTTTTTTTAAACCTCGGTTTGCTGCAGTCTAGATGTATTAACATTTGGGAGTTGTTTCAACACATCAAGAAGGTAGGAGGTTAGGGAAAGCAGAATTATTTCATTGCATATCCTTTTTCACTTTCTGCATTTTCCCATGGTGAAATAGTCCTTTTCTTTCACCTAACCCAGGGTCTTTGTGCAGTCTTCCTCATGAATAAAACCAAATAATAAACAAAAGTGCTGCCATTGGTTAGACAATTAGACATTTCTTAAAAGCCACCTGGAGGTCTGCTCCCTGTTTTGCCCCTGGCAGGTTTTTTAAAAATTTGTGATGCCCTCCACAAGGGATCCTCAATATCCTGAGGAGTTACAACCCAAAGTCTGAGAATCCCTGAACTAACCCAAAGATCACCCTTGGCATTTGGTTTTAGAATAAAATCTAAAGAGGCATTTCAAGACAATATTTTTTATCATGTTCATCTCAATAGTTACATGAACAAGCCTGCATTTGAAAGGAAGTTATTATGTTATGATTAAATAAGAGCATTTTCTCACCAACTATCAGAATTTTATCTCCAGTTAGCACAATAATGTGGTCTTGATGTAGTTGGCTCTTTTCAGCCTTGTAAACACATCCTGAGAGGGAAGAGATGAAAACTGTCGTAAGTGTTGACACAATCACAGATTCATCATGGAGTTATTTCAACTTCTGACAATTTCTGCCTGATGCAATAAAGCCTCATTAGTGCATCACACTTGTTCCTGACACCTGCTAATTGGAACTATACTGCCCCAAATGAAGAAGTTCTGAGCCATCTCCCACCTCCTCCATCTGTTTATGCTTTGCTTGAGGAAAGCTGGCATTTGAAATAAAGAATTTTGGAAAACTGCATATACAAGACTAATTTAACATTTCTTTGACTTTTCATGGTGTCATGTCATGTTATTACAATGATTTGATTTGCATATGCCTTGAAAATGTCTTAGCTCATTGCAACAATTGCAAGTTTAAACAGTGATAGTTTTTCCTGAGAAAACTGAGAAACTATAGGTAGGTGCATTGCAGGTAGAGAAGAATTTAATTTAGACATCCAAATTAAGCTGCATGTCTCAGAGTTTCTCCAGGGGGCCCTACAGTTAATATAGAAATAGAGCCTGCATCTCAGCTCTACTGGAAAAGAAAGAAATACCACTGTTTCATTTCTAGGAAGGTTCTGTCCCTCTAATTATTTTTAAAAAAATTCTTCCCATGCCTTTTTCCCTTAACATTTGTTTTTCAAAAAGAGACAATGATCTTCCTTAAATATCTTCTTCACATACAACAGCTTTTGCTGTTCCTCATAGAGAATGTACAGCAACCCCTTTGTCATTTGTTTCCTGAATCTTTATGGCATACGTTTTGGGACATGCCAACTCAAAGCAGACATGCTGTCAATAATAGAGTTGCATTAGGTGGTTCTTTATTATCAGCTGTACAGAGAACTGCTTCCATACATCTAATTTTCTGATTCCCCTCTGAAAGTTTTACTATGAACACAGGGAGCCTTTTGCCAATCACTGACCACATTTGATTACAGGTTTTGGTCACAAAAGCATAGTAGCAATTCAGGGATTTATTTATTTATTTGAATTATGTATCTCATAACCCACGCAAACCCTGAAGGAGTCTGGATGCTGTACAATAACATTAAGCATAAGGTAAATATTACCCTTGAGTTAAGCTTGATCAAAACACAGGTCATATAACAAATCATGCAGTTTTCTTGACAACTGAATAGTCTTTTTCCAGGATGGTTTTTGACTTCCCAATCTTATCTACCAGGATGGGATTCTCTTGAGACTTCTCATCCAAGTATTAATGGAGAGTAAACCTGCTTAGCTTCCAACCCAGAGAAGATCAGCCATCTGCTGCCATCTGCTGATTGCATTAAGCATATTGGAAACCATGTTGGTGTTTCATTGTTCAAAAATAACTTTATGATTTTTCTTTTTGGTTAGTTCTAATAAAGATTTTCCTCTACCAAAGTTGTAATTCTTTAATCATTAGAATAAAACAATGCACCCACAACCATTTTACTAAACAAACATTACAGGACAACATTGCATTGCACTGCACTTAGCTACTTTTAGAATTGTTAACTTACATTTTTGTCCTACACTTAAAATAATGTAAAAGACTATCCAAATTAATATTAACTATTTTCTTTTTTAAATCTTGGAAAAAGTTTCCTGAATGGTTATGAGCCATCAGAAATTATATGCAACAAACTGGTCTAAAGCAGCCTTCAGAATCATAGAATTTGGAGTCAGTTTATGGTTGAAAGTCAGACAAAGGGGGAAAAATAGTCTGGTCTAACTCTATTTCTCTTTTAACCATAGTTTTGAGCAGTGGTGAAATCCAATTTTTTTTTACTACTGGTTCTGTGGGTGTGGCTTAGTGGGTGTGGTGTGGCTTGGTGGGTGTGGCTTGGTGGGTGTGGCAGGGGAAGGATACTACAAAATCTCCATTCCCACCCCACACTGGGGCCAGCCAGAGGTGGGATTTGCCAGTTCTCCGAACTACTCAAAATTTCTGCTACCGGTTTTCCAGAATCTGTCAGAACCTGCTGGATTTCACCCCTGGTTTTGAGATGTCCTTAATGTTTCTTTTGCATGGCCAGAGAAAATGTTGTTAGCTGTTGTGTAAAGTCTAATGGGTGACTAATACATTCTGATGAGTAAATAAGCAAAAGTAAAGTGTTAGCAGAAATTGAAGCATAATATCAAGAAGCTATTGGAATTACACTCAGATTTTAGGAGAGATCTTTCTGCTCAGAGCTTAGAAAGCTCAGCCTATATTTGAGAGAAAATTAGAGATAAAATCTGAGCACAGCCTAGACTGCCAGCTGGAGCAACAGCAATGTTTTTGTTCTCCTAATACAGTAGCTGTGTCTTTTTTTTTGCTTCTATTCATTAGAAAAAAATGAAGAAATGTAATAGGAAAAGGCAGTAGCTTCTTAAATTTTTAAAGTGCTCATGGTTGGCTTGTTTCTTCTTCTCAGTACAAGATGAGGTTTTCAGGCCATTATGGGAGAATGAATATTACTGAATTTGATAGAAATTAAATTATGGATTTGAAAGTTGAACTTTTTAAAATAAAGATATATAGATAGATGCTGGAACTCTTTTGTCTTGGAATAGAGCCTGACAATATGAAAATTCCTATGTTAAAAAATAGCCGCACTAAATTTTAGAGCACAAGACTGAAATAATGATGTAGCAGAGCTAATCATTGAGGACTGAAACATGAGCTATTCATTCATTCTCATTTCAATAAAACAAATAAATCCTCATAATAGTTATGTAGCTTAATCACTCAATGAAATATTTTGACACTGCTGTCAGGATGAGAGACTGGAGAACAATGAGGCACAACGAAAGATAAAACTAAGCCTCTTTCTCCCAAGTTCGTTTTGCCTTTGCCAAGCTGCTGTGAGAGGAGTAACTAATGCCTGTCTGTTCCCAACAGTTACATGATTCGAGGACAAATCACTGAATTTAACACATTTCCCATTTCCATCATGGAACTTCATACGCAGGATGTCAAACAAACTGGACCTTTAGATTCAGAACAGCAGGTTCGACCTATTTAGTCCATTGTTGTTGATTGAAAATTTGTTCTCTGTTAACACCAGCTCACCCAGTTTTATGTTTCACAAGGATCTGAGACAACTGTAGTGTTATCATTCCTCCCCTCCCCAGTGCAGTTACTTCAATATGTATTATTGTGCTGCATCTTCATGGTTAGTAACAATGGCTATCACACTGAAGGTCATCAGATTGGTAGCTGGCTTGTACCCCCCCGCCCCCCAAATTCTTCTGTAATCACAGGAGATCATTAAAAAATTCCTGAGTCAGAGGAAATTCTGAGTAAGCAGAGCTTTTGGGGGGCACTGATCTGGGGGTCATCATCATATCTTTGTAAAATGACAGTATTTTTGCTCCGTATAATGCAAACACCTTTCTGTCTTTCCCTTCCCAGCACAGTAGCTCTGATGCTGAGAAGTTTTCTGATTCGCTTCCTTATTTGGTCAGATATGCTATCTATTATATAAAAGTCTTTAATAAGATATTTGGGGATTTGTTCCCTGTTCTCCCCTCTCCTTCCCTATATTTCAGGATTCTGCCAGTTAATTGGCAAAGATTAATACCAAATACACTCCCAGAGCATTACCCCCCATAACATGGAGGGGAGTCACAATATCTCTAGTGACCCTGAAAATAAAAGTGACAGGCGTGGGAGCTCATTGTAAGGCCTTCCTGGCTGGTAAGGTCAAAAGGAGAGCAGTAAAATCAAGGACGCTCTCAAAGATTATGTGGGGCTGTACAGGTGTAAAAGAAGTCACCAACTTAGGTGCAAGAACTCCAAGATCAAATCTGGATAATTGTGTACTATTGGCAAAAAAAGCGCTGTGTTTCTATAGCTGAAACATGTAGAGGAATATGGATGCCAGTGGATGAAAGATAACTTTAGAAACAGTATTAGGCTTTCAGAAATACACATGAAATAGTGACTGAAATATTTAAAACGGTCTACATGCAAAATATTATGACTTTTCAAATCTCATTGATATTTTCACCTCCTCAATTTTTATCCCATTTATATGACATTTTTTTCCTGCTGTGTTTCATACAAGGCTATTTTCATCACATGCATTTTTTTCTACTGCTCTTTTACTTGATTTGTCATATCCATTGACATTTGATGTTTTAATCTTCCCCCTTTTTAATTGTAGAAAATATCTAAACAAATGCAAAAGAGAACATGAAAAAAGAATAAAAGTATAATTTATTTATATGCCAGCAAGTCATTGCCGATCCTTAGTATCCATATAGATTCTCTACGTGACAATCTGTCACTAGCTCGATCTTCCAAGTCTTCCATCTATGCACTCATTGCAGGTGTAACTGAGTCTATCCACTTTGCTGCTGGTTAACCTCTTATTTTCTTTCCTTTCCCTTATCCAGCATTAGAATCTTCTCTAATGAGCTTTCTGTATAATGTCTCATTAAGGGACCAAGAACAACCACTAGACTTGTTAAAAGCATGGCCAATAAAATTTAAATCACTGAGTGAAACTGAACACTGTAGTAACTTCAGTTCATAGTACTAAAACACTATTCTGATTTAGGGTGTGTGTCCGTCTCATGAAAATGGAATCTAGATTCTAGTTATAGATAAACCAGATTTTGGCTCCAGTACCAGTTCATACTGTATATTAGACTAAAATCTTACGAAGATTTCTTGTTTGAGCTGAAATCTATGTCAATTTGCTTTTATAAGATAGGAATTTTTTTAGACATTGAGGTATTCTAGGCCACATGTCCCCAATCCCCAGGCTGTGGCCCACTATCAGGCCATAGCCTGTTTGAAACAGGGCCATGCAAGTGGCAAGTGAGCCTGTGCATGTGTGTGAACTCCCCTCCTGTGAGCAGTAGCTACTTGCCCTCGTGTGTGAAGTTCCCCTTGGCTCCAGCAGCAGCTGCTTGCCCTCGTGTGTGAAGCTCCCTCCACACAAATGGAGCTGCATGCACCTGCATGCGCCTGCCTGGCTGCCACTCACAGGGAACTATCTCACCACCACCACTGGGCCGCCAAGCCAGAAAGGTTGGGGACTGCTGTTCTAGGCATCTTCCCTCAACTTGATTAGCCAGTCTTCCATTTAGACAAACTTTCCAATAAGAAGTACCCTTACAGCAAATGCCGTATAAAGAGCTAATTCAGTATATACTGAGGGATATAATATCTTAGTTTCAAATGGCAATTAAACTTCTATTTTAGTATGAATCATTTTGCAGAACTGTTGAGTTTTGTGGCATGCCACCAAATATATATATATAACATTCAACTTGTTCATTATTTTTCCATCAATTCCATTGCTAATGGCTCTAATTGCTTTGAAGTCCTAAACGTCATTGATAGAGAATCAGAGGAACTGTTAAATGAAATTGAAGGAGGTGATAAAGACTAATGTGAAAAAAAAGAGAGAAAAACAAGAAGACAATAAAAATAGATAATCAAACAGAGTTCTCACTTGAGGCACAAATGACAAGACTCAGATTATACTTCAGACACATTATGTGAAACTATCTCCTGGAGAAAACTTTAGTGCTGAAAAAAGTGGAAAGAAAAAGAGGTAGAGAATGACTAGCAGCAAGGTGGATGGATTCAATTATAGCAGCGATGAATATACCATTGGAAGACCTGAAGGATCAGGTTGGAGACAGATTGTTCTGGAGAAAATCTGTGTGGTCACTAAGAGTCAACACTGACTTGATAGCATATAAACAATCAATCAGTCTATGTCACTCTCTGCGTTTGTGTACATGCACACACATGTACATATATAACACACCTATACTAAAGAAATGAAATGCAAGAAAATGCACAAATTACCCAATTATTACAGTAATTTCTCACATAAGTAAGGGTTACACAAATTTTGCTAGAATATAGCTTTTATATAGATCATGCTAGATGAGGAATATATTACCGCTTTTCTCCATATAATGAGGAACACCTTGTTATGCTGAGAAAACTTTACAATGAATGAGATGTTACTGAGACTGGAGAAAGAGAGACAGCTCAGAACTGATGAGTAGGTAAGAAAGAAATACATGTTGTCCCTATACCTATTGAAATTACAGTAAGACTTCCCAGGATTTATGAGACAGTAATTGGAATCAAATCTGAAATTAAAAATATATGCAGACAGCATCTATTTGTCAGATTTATTAAAATGAGACTTATAAGAGGTAATTGTCAAAGTAAAAATAGAAAATAAGAAATATGGATTAATAAATATTAAATATTACGTTTGTCTGTGTCTTTTTAAATATTAAAAAGACACAGACAAACGTAATGTTAACCAATATGGGTAATGAACAGTTGATGCAAAAGAAGGAAGATAGATGATTCTGTTTTCTTCATTTCAAGAATAAAGTTTGACAGTGTGCTAGAGAAGAGAAGATTAATTACTTATGACCTAGAGAAAAAGGAAATGACAAACTTAGACAAGATAGACCAGAAGAATACAGACGTTTAATGACAATAAAGATCTGAAAAATTAAAGTAATAGTCTTTCCAGTGATAATGTATGGACGTGAAAGTTGGACCCTGAGAAAGAAGACAGATCCTTCTGAATTATTGATTTGGAGATCATTCCTAAGAGTATTATAGGCTGTAAGAAGAAAATAATCCATTTTTGACTGCAAAAAAGCAACTATTCCTTTGAAGTGATGATACTTTGAGCTTATGCGTGCTCTACGGAACCAAGAGATAACTAAAGCATCATTGCAAATGCTGAAGATTACTACTGGTGAAAGGTCAAGCTGGTACACATTTGTCCATACAAATAGTGCTCCACTTACAACCACAATTGGGACCAGAATTTCCATTGCTAAGTGCATCATGACTGATTTTATGACCTTTTTTGTTACAGTTGCTAACTGAATCACTCCAGTTGTTAAGTAAATCACGCAGGCAAATCCAGGCTGCTCATCTGAATTTGCTTGTTGGAAGCTCGCTGGTAAGTGATCACCTCATCCTGGGGTGCTGTAACCATTGTAAATACATACTGGTTGCCAAGCACCCAACTTTTGACCACATGACTGTGGGGATGCTGCAATGGCCATAAGTGCAAGGATTGCTCATAGGTCATTTTTTTCCAGTGCTGTTGTTTAGCTGTTGTTACTAAATAAATGATTGTAAGTTAAGGATTACCTGTATAATCACCAGGGGACCAGAGTTGATTCAAATGACCTGAGTTAACTAATATCAAGTAGAGTTATTCATGTCTAATGATTTTAAAGGTAACCAATGACCCATGACCCATGACTCCTCCATTTCCATGACAACAGGAAATGGAGGAGGCCTATTCTCCCCTTCTGTTCTTGTTCTCACTGTTCTCCTTATGTGAACATGTTTCTTCTTGGATGCTTTTCTAATGATATGAAATATCAGGTTCTTTCAAGAAAACAAGTCTGTGCATGTGCAGTTATCAGCATACATCTATAACATTATTTTTCACAAGGGATTGACAGATCTTATAGCAAAATTCTCCACGGGTCTTTAATATCTCGATATGTTTATCTTCTGTATGTCCACTGTAGTAGTTGGGACTTTTAGAAGTATTCCATATTAGTATGTGATTCTTTGCCAATAATTTTTCTTGGTTATATGCTCCATGGTATTTTGTCAATAGAACATGGGAGATTGGAAAGGGTAGATGTGAATGAAAAAGATAAAAGTTACACAAGTTTCTCGAGTTTCTCTCCAATAGTTGTGGGAACAGAAGAAAGCATGCATAGCAATGTTTCTCTTGCCTTCCTTTCCCTTTCAGCATCATGCAGCCTTTCTCCAAAAGGTTCTTCCAGAAACTAGCAGGAGTACTGAACATTGAAAGTTGTGCTACATTTGTGCCAGATTTCTGTTCAGAGCAGTATTGTCACTGCAACCTTATGCAGAACACATATACACACCTGAGTCTCCCTCATGCTCTAGAAAAGGTTTTCACTGCAGCCACATTTTACCCCCAACCCCAATCAGCACATGCTGTTTTAATATACCTTAAAATACTGGGGGGGGGGGGGGGTGTTTTACTTTTCCACAACCTCCCTTTGTTGTTTTCAGGGTTACTTACATCTGCCTTAACGTGTCTTGCCCCCATTCTAAGTGTTATCCTCATCCTGATATCCCACACTGCCAAAAACATTTTGTTTTCTGTCAGTATAGGATCATTTCTTTTTTTTAAAAAATGTTCTTAATATCTTTTACACATTCTGTGGATAAAGCTTCTCTTTGGCAAGAACATGGGGATTAACTGATCATTTGCAGCTGCTATTATTTAATAAGAAGAAAAATCTGCAGTTATTGTGTGCTTTATATATTCATTTAAGATTTAAAAAGCACTTCAAGAGAACCAGTTTATCTAGAAGCAGGACCTACTGAGGTTACAATTTGTAAGTGCTCTTGACAGAATAATTTTGATTGGTAGGTTTATACATCTTGCCTGATTTCTTTGCTGCTTCAGTCATAAGACTCTGAGTGGCTTGCCTAGATAAAAGCATAAAACCACACAACAATTTATATAAATGAGATTATAATAAATAATCTCTGCTGGTAACATATGGCAACAACTTTTCTATAAATTATGATCCAAAAGCCCAGTGAAAGAGGATTTTTTTCAACTGTATCTCCTCTTTTCATTTCTGTTACACTTTATTTGACTAAATAGGCAACTATTTTTCATACAATTTTACTGTAAATTCAAAGCCTGCCCTTTTCCTTCTTTAAGCATCCAATTTTACAATTCTATGTTGTATAATTTATTTTCTATTCCAGGCCCTGGAAGGAATAGTTAAAAGAATTTGATAAAAAATCTGGATGAGTCTAGTAGCATCTTTTCCAATCTTTTCCCAACCTTTTATTAAAGGCGTAAGCTTTCATGAACTGTAGCTTATCTGATGAAGTGTACTACACTTCAAAAGCTTACATCTTTTAATAAAACATGTTCATAGGAAAAGCTGCTGCATCTAGATATTTTTACCATTATAGACCAACCCAGCTCTTCTCCTACAATATCTTAAAGGACAGAAAAGAAAACTGAGGGTACAACTGGTCCTCATTTAGCGACCCCTTGGACAGTGATTATTCACAGTTATGACAGTGATGAAAAAGTAACATTGTGGCCAATTTTACATTTACAATTTTTGCAATTCTGGAATACAAAGAAAAGCTGAAATAAGATCATAAGCACAATCATGGTTCACTTAGTAACCACTGTGCTTTATGACTAAGTTGTAGGTCATAACAGTCATTTAGTGACTGTTCAAAGTTGTGCCAAGTCTGGGACAAATCATATTGTGAAGTATGTGGATGACACAGCAGCGGTGGGTCTTTTCCGGGATGACAATGAAGACTCTTATAGGGAGGAGGTGAAGGCTTTGATGGACTGATGCAATAAAAATAACCTGGTTTTGAAAGTTAATAAAGCAAAGGAGATCATTGTTGATTTTAGAAAGAGCCAGCATAGTCATACTCCACTTTGTATCAAGGTTGCAGCTATGGTGTTGGTCAATAGTTTTAAGTATCTAGGAGGTGCAGATCACTAACAATCTGACTTGGTCTCTTCATATGTTGTCTTTAGTGAAGGGTGCAAACCAGCATCTGCATTTCCTGCATCGGATGAGGAGACCATATCTTTCTCCTTCTGTCCTGGCTACTTTTTACAAAGGCACAACTGAGAGCATTTTGACAAGCTGTATCACTGTTTGGTTTGGTGGCAGCAGTGCTTCAGATAGAAGGTGGTAAGGACAGCCAAGAAGATTATCAGAAGCTAACTTCAGGGGTGGGATGCTGAGAGTTTGCAGGGGTTCAGGAGAACCTCTAGCTAAGATTCTGTGCAGTTCGGAGAACCCCCACATTCCACTCCTGGATGGCCCCGACCCCCCCCAA
>JANHZT010003910.1:0-11139 GCA_032468215.1 Stegonotus admiraltiensis
ATGCGGGGGGGGGGGGGAGGGAGGGGACAAGTGTACAGTTTGGGAAAAAGGCAGACAGAATTGGTAAATTAAATATTGGGTGGGCCACGCATGGTGTAAAATAAGTGTGGGATTTTTACTTAAGGCCTGCCATCAGATGATTTTTGCAATGCTCTCTACATGTTAGGTATAGAGCCAACAGTTCTCCCAATTTCTCTCTCCTCTCAGGAATTTGATGCTGAAATTTGTTTTTAGATTGAATCCTTCCCTCTATTTACTTGACCCAAAGATTAGGTCTTAGGGATATGGAAAATGTGTTCATATAGATACAGATCATTCCGAGTACTTCCATTTCCCTTTGGACTATGGGAAATGTCTTCAGACTGTGCCATTCTCAGAGATTATTCAATGGTTTCCTAAAATACAATTCTCTGAATGGAAGCAGTTCAAGGTTTATGGAAAAATAAACTTCTAACAGATCTGGACTAATTCAAACCACTCTAAAAAACAAACAAACCCTAAAGCATAATGTGGTTAAGAAACGTGGGTCCTGAGAGAAAACATAATGTTTTAGAGTTCTTTAAAACATCTGTTTTTGGGTCAAGAAATTGTGTATATTCCTATATTCATGTTCACACTTTGTGGATTTGCTTATTAATTTTAGGTATGTCTGGATCCAGTCATTTGCACTATGTCAAGGAAACATTAACAAGAAGACACTTCTTCTGACAGGCATTTTTATTTTTGCTGAAATCTTCTTCATAGCTTAAGAATAAAAAAAATACTAAGAATTCACAGAATTACAAAAAAGGAACAGGGACAATGTATAAAGTATTAGTGTTTATTTAAAGCCACATCATGTAAAGGAAGTGCATGTCTACTAATTTGTCAGAGCAAATGTAGCTACATCATAGCACGTTGTGATAACAGTAGAAAATATTTGTGGAAGCTGTGTATCTGCTACTTGGCAGCCTTAATATTGCACCGTTCATCTTATATTAATTTTGCTTACATATCACTCATTTAAAAATAACAGTTTGTATTTAGCTCTTAAAGCAAGCTTTAAGGAGAAAACATAACTCAAGGTTTTCCAATAGGGACATAGCAAGCATCAGGTTGCCACATGCGAAGATCAATAAGCACTTGATTTAGCTTCTGCATCCAAAGATTACGCTCATCTTTAGTATCAGCTGATAACCAGTTCCTTTAAAAAAATGAGATTCAATATTAATTTTTAAATTTTCCTATACAGGAAAAATGGATTGTCAAAACTAAAGGAAGTATCCAAAATTATTTTATTAATTGTAAAAAAGATATCACAATTCCAACATCATCCTCATAACTTAATCAACAATGCTGATAGCCGGGCCATGTAAATACTCAATTTAAAGCTACCTGTAATAGAAAAAATATATATTCAACTCTCTGAAGAACAGAATATAGATTAGAAAAGTGCTTACTTGGTAACACAGAGTGTGTCTCTGCATTGGCTGACTAATGTTTCCTTATCATCTTCTCTCTGGGGACGAACAGTAATTAGCTCAAAAGTATTTGGACGAGCACAGAATTCTCTGTTGGCTGGTTCAATCTGGCGATCAGTGCAGTTTGCCAAATTTATGGAGCCCAATGGATGCTGAAATTAAAAAACATTATTTATAGATTTGCTTTCTGCTTATAGTACTATAACATGGCAAGGAGGCTTACAGAAAAACAAATAAAATATATAATAAAACTATTCAATAAAAGTAACAAAATTATCAGACTATTTCAGAGGAAGAAGTTGTGGAAACTCCATGGAAGTAGAGAACAGTACACTATTGGCATTTATGTTTTTTTATGCAACTATATTAATATGCTAACTATAATACAGTTGCAAATGATATAATTCATTATGCAGATGCACAGTTACATCATTGTGCCATTATACAAATTAGATAAATCACAGCAAATGTGTGATGGTGCATGTAGAGTCCACTGTACTGGGCTCTGATTAAATAGGGTTTAACTGTCTTTTAAAAATGAAATATGAAAATAAATCATTCTAAACAACAATTCTTCTAGGATGGTATGTCATAAACTATTATGCTAAAATAGATGCCTTCTTTATTCCACAGACCATTTTTTTTACATAAGGCCCAGGTAATGCCTAGTGACATTCAGCAATTTTTAGTATAAAACACATCTTGATGATCTCTCTGGAGGCATGACAAGTATTCTGGGTTCAAGTTGTTTAGAGCTTTATGCATCATAACCAAAACCTTGAGCCTATTTTGGTAGTTGTTCAAAAAAGAGAATATCATACGCAGGACCAGTGCCCATTCAACAATCTGGTCACAGAGTTCTGTACCAGTTGCAGCTTCCAGAACAAACATGAAGTGAATTATAGTATAGTCTTCTAAACAAAAATTTACCAGTAATTGAACAAATGCACCCACAGTCATTGTCCAGAAAAAGACATAATTAATATATCAACTCATGCTGACAATAAATATTCCTAGACACAGAGGTAATTTGTACCTTTCAAAGATAGTAAGTTCAGGAGCAACCTCAAACTACATACATGTTCTTTCTGAGAAAATTATACACAGAAGTAAAGAAATTAACTTTATAATTAATTGCAGTCTTCTTTTCAAACTGAATATTTCATTCATGACAAACAGTCCAAAATACAGAGGAAGTTATATTATTCTTTCTACCTAAATAAGTAATCCCAACAAATATTACAAAATAGTGCAGGATTTGGCTATGTAATGTATGAATTTATCTAAAATTAATGTAGTTATAAAAGATTCTGATGAAACATACAATTTCAAAATCAAATAATTTAATTTAAAAAACTCTCTACATTATTTTTATTTGAATTTTAGCCTGCATTACCTTTCTCTTTTCATCATCTGGATAAGTCCAATAAGAAATACAATTTCCTGAAAGAGCACACCAGCGTCGATGCCAAGCTCCAAACCCACTAACATCTTCAAACATAGTCTAGAGAAATGGGGAAAAATATTTTTGAGCATAGACATTTCCCCTCATTTGTTTGTAAACAAATGACATACAGCTCAGGCTGTTATAGTTCCTATTATGGCTTTATTTAATTGCCATACATTTCAACTTACGATCAGTTACTTATTGACCACTCAAAGTTACAGTGGACTCTCCCAAAAATTACTTTTGATCTGGATCCAAAGTTCATCTCCTCCCTGCACAGGCACATATTCACATTTTGGGTGCTCAGCAATGGATCCATAGTTACCATGTTTTCCCCAAAATAAGACTCAGTCTTTTATTTTTGGGGGCTCCAAAATAAGCACTAGGGCTTATTTTTGGGGAAACATGATTTCAGGGCAATCAGCCTGGCTGAGTTCCCCACCCCCTGACACGTGCACAAGAGGTGACAAGTGCATGAGGACTGATGGTATCCGGCAGCAGCTGCAGCTCGCTGGTCCCTTAGTTAGCGTACTCTGGGGTTGTGCAGCCTGTGCAGCACAGGTGAATTAATTCCCTGTCCAAGTAGCAGAGGCAGAGGCATGGGAGAGACGCAGGTGATCCGGCTGTGCTGCAGGAAAGCCAAGAGTCGGTGGGCTGGAGTTGGCAGGCAGGCGGATGCGGGAGGCTTGTCTTCATGTCTCTTGGCTTGCCTGCAGTCTGTGCAGTTCCTTGGGATTGCCTCCCTCCCTTCTGGCACTGCTGTGCCAAGACGAGCCTCCCACAACTGCCTGCTGCTCCGGTCCATCAACTCCCACAGCCCGTGCAGTGCGTCCAGATCACGTGCCTCCCCCCTCTGCCTCCTGCTTGGACAGGGAACAGGTAATCAACTTCCCTGTGCTGCTCAGGCTGCGGCCAGACACCATTGGTCTGAGTGCTCGCTGCCTCCTGTGCTGGCCACGCCTAACCCTCCTTCATTAGGGCTTATTTTTGGGGCAGGGTTTATATTAGTGCACACATAAAAATTAGGCTACGGCTTATTTTGGGGGCAAGGCTTATTTTCAGAAAAACACGGTACAGTCATTTGCAACACCTTATGATCTGACTGCAATTTATATTTTTTTCTAGAAACTGGCATTTATTTAACCGCCTTATATCTAATAATGGATTTGCTTAACTGTGGCATTTGTTTAACAACCACTGCAAAAAAGTTATAACATCGGATCTGGCCACCTGATGACCCATTTTATGACTGTCATGACTTATGATCATCATTGCCAGGCTCAATTACAGTCATAAGCCACACATTATCTTTATTCTAGGCTTTAACAAATCTCTTCTTTGGACCTAATTTAGCTTCATTAGATTTGATCATTCTTGAATTCTTTATACTATATATTATTTAAATAACTATTTTAAATAGCTAGTTTGGTGTTGGAGCTGTGAACATTTTTATAGCACATTTTGCCATCTAGTGAAGTCAACAATATTTGGTCAACTACAATTATTTGCAATCTAACAGATGCTGGTAAACCAGAACTTAGAAAGCCACATAATGCTGTTAGAATATTTATCATAGTCACAAAGAAGACAGTTTTAGAAATTCTTAAAATTAGAATGAAGTAAAATCAAGATCTCATTCTACGTTAAAATAGGTGCTATAACTTACCAAAAACCCTCTCTCTTCCACACCAGAATCAATTTGACATTTAACCTTTAGATGTATATGCCCTTCCAGAGGAGATAAGAAAGGAACCTAAAAATACACAGTAGTTATTTAATATCAGTTTCTTTTCCAATTAGCCTACTTTTGGAGATTTGCATCTTTTGAGGCATTTGATGCTCCTGCTTTCTAATCTTTCTCTTTATCAAGAGAAACCTGATAATAATCCAGAGAGCCAAATCAATCATGTAAAATTTCTAAGAACTGACCAATTATGCTACTGAAACAGAGGCATAATTAGGTAATAACCAATTTCAAAGAACAAAAAAGATGGAAGCAGAACCAAAGTATTCAGAGGCAGCTTCCTGCAATGGGGTTGTTTGTCTGTCTTCTGACTCAGCTCTCTAAGACACATTTCATGTGTAATCTTTGGAGCTTCAGAATTGATGTCACCAAACACATTCAGCTGAACTGTACCACTGCCCCTTACTATTGTATCATTTACTATTTTGTCAAAACAGGTGTCTCAGAATATCCATTCTTAAAAAATCAATGGGGTCCATGTCTTAAGATATGTTAATGATCTAGGGATAAGCAATTCAACAGAAAATATTGTTCCATGTTTATTGGGCTTCCTAAAAATGTTTTCAAAAGAATAGTCAGATTTTTGCATCGGTGCTATAAAAAACCTAAGATCCTTCTAATTCCTATGATCTGGTTGTCCCTGTTATAGTTTTCTTTTGTTTTCAAGTCACCACAGGAGAAAGAGTAAAACAAATACCTGAGCCAAAATCTCATAACTCCTTAATAATTTGTGCAGGCATTTGTACATGCTGGTTCACAATTTGTCTGAAATCAGTACTAATATTTTTAAACAGGAACTAGGCAGTAATTAACCATAAAAGCTGCCACCTGTCAACCTCTATTTAATTAATTGTATATTCTCATTATAGACAGAAAATCTAACCTATGTTATCAAAAATAAAATCATTGGCATTTGACATTACCGGTTAACATTAATTATCCAACTATAAAAAAGTTTTCTGTAACTCCATCACTGGGCAGAAACCTTGTAGTTTTTCCCAATGCTAGTCAAATAAACTTGGCTGGAGCAAATAATGTGTTCTTGTAAATTGGGCTTGGGAATTTTGTTTCTTCTCATGTTAATGAAATGTGATGCTGAATTATAGTCCAAAAATATGGTAATTATCTCTTAATGAATAACTCTGGCAATAGAGATGTTGGGGTTCAAGTAAGATTTTTTTTCTATGTAGATGGAAAGAAAACAACTCTCTTGTTGTCAAAGAGTAGATTCAAGAGTGGACTCTTCCTGAAGATGGCTGCTGAACGGTAAAAGGCTTTTTCTCTCTTGTCAATGATCTGCCAATTTTACTGCCAAAGCTGGCTCTCTGGCAATGTTGCTCCCTGGATTTGAATGGGAGCATTCAGGAATGACCCAAGACAGCTTTTGGACAGCTGTAGACCCATCAGAAAGGGGAGTCTTGAAGCTTCAACTTCCCTGTTGAAGCAATCAGAAAGCCACTGGGCATATATCTTCCTCTCAGTAGTTCGTTTTCTTAAGCAAGCCTGGGTTTTAACTTCTTTTCAAATCTTCTAGTTTACTCTGTTTTTTATCTTCAAAAATTGACTGGTCAGTTGAATGTTGATTTATTTTATCTTTGCTGGACTCTAGCTATTCTTTTTCTCTTTGATTTATGTTGTTTTAAATAACTTTCCTTTCTTTAAGGAAACACAGTGCATTTTTGCAAAAGAAAAGTTTTTATTTGCTTTACATTAATACTGGACTCTCACCACAGAGTTTTTGCAGTTTTTTAATTGCAAAATATTTGGAGCTCTTTTTTATTTTTCTTTTAATCTTGGATCAAAGATCTGGAAAACACTTTCTCTGCTTCTCTTTGCTTCAGCTTTCTTTTGTTTCCTGGCTAAGCAGCACAATGGATCAAATTAAAGACAAGCAAGTGTGGTTGAGATCTGAAAATGGACCTTTTGGTAACATACAATTCTTAGTTGAAAGTTTTTCTAAATAGTTTAATGTTAATGACTGTGGAAAATATAACTTTATGGATTATAATATAACATAACATAAGTGATTAAAAAGAAAGAACGAAGAAAGAATACAATCCTTGTTGAAGAAAATTGGGACAATGGATATTTTGGACTTGTGAAATATAGCACCTAAAAGCAAGAAGTGACTTGAGACTTGAAAATAAGAACTGGGAATAAGAAAGGAAATTGTTGGACTATATCAGGTATATTTTATAAATTGGATATAGTGACAACTGTGTTTTATTTATAGTATTATTGATTGTTGGGTTATTGATTGGTTGTCTCTGTTAAATAATAATTATTTAAAATATTTCACTATTTTATACTATCAAAATGACAAGTAATATAAATTCAAGTAAAACAGGGAGGAAAACTCCATCATCTGCACCATCAGCAGCAACATTGAGCACGGCAAGTCAGCGCTCTATAGACACCATGTTGCAAAATGAAAAATTTAACACTTTTGTCGGAGATGAAAAATATGATTCAATCATTACAGGAATCACCACAAGGAGCCATGGCTAAGAATCATGAGGACATGGCAGATAGGATGCAAAAGATGGAACAAAAAATGGAAGATAAAATAGACAATACCCAGCAAATAATGACTAAAAATGAACAACGGATCCAGAAAGTGGAAGAAAAGGCAGAGCAAACAGATAAGAAAGTAGATTAAGAAAGTAGAAGAGATGGAGAATAGACTATTTAAGGTAGATAATGACCTTGAATGATCCATAAGTATGTTGGAAATAGATAAGGTAGAATATTTCATAAGATTCCAGAATGTTAGTGGTGGTAACAATAAACCAAAAACAAATACTGTTGATAAGGATATATGCACCTAATAATAAGCAAGATGAGTTCACATGTGGGGTTCCTCAGGGGTTGGTCCTCTCTCCCCTTTTGTTCAACATCTATATAAAGCTGCTGGGGGAGATCATCCGTGGTTTTGGGGTGAGGTATCAGTATGCTGATGATACCCAACTTTTTATATCCACCCCGGATCAGCCCTGTGATGCCCTCGATGTGATCCCGATGCCTGGAAGTGGTGCTGCTCCGGATGGGGAGGAACAGGCTTCAGCTCAACCCTGCCAAGACGGAGTGGCTGTGGGTACCAGTGTCTCGGTTCCAGGAGAATATTCCATCATTGACTATAGGGGGTGAGGTGTTGCCCCTGTAGATAAGGCACGCAATCTAGGCATCCTCCTGGATTCACGGTTGACTCTGGACGATCATGTTGCGATCGTGACCAGGGGGACATTTGCTCAGATTCATCTGGTGCGCCAGTTGCGCCCCTACCTGGACCGCGATGACCTGCGCAGTCATTCATGCGCTCATCACCTCCCGGATCAACTACTGCAATGCTCTCTACATGGGGCTGCCCTTGAAGACCACTCAGAGGCTTAAGCTGGTGCAGAATGCAGCCGCGCGGGTAGTGATGGGGGTGTCCTGACACTCTCATATTACACCCCTCCTACGCAACCTGCATTGGTTGCCAGTTGCCCTCTGGGTGAGATTCAAGGTGCTGGTAATCACCTATAAAGCCCTACATGGCCTAGGCCCAGGGTACTCGGCGGACCATCTGCAGCCAGCGACAGCTCCCCATCACGTGGTGCGCTCTCACAGGGAGGGCCTCCTTGGGGTCCCGTCGGCCAGACAGTGTTGGCTGGTGACTCCCAGGGAGCGGGCCTTCTCTGTGGGCATGCCTACCCTGTGGAATAAGCTCCCCCTGGGGCTCCGGGTGGCCCCTGACCTCCGCTCTTTCCCCCGTGACCTTAAAACATAGCTATTTGGCCTGGCCGGCTTGGACTGAGGGGTTTTTAAAGGGGGATTTTATTGGGTTTTTATATTTTAATACTGTATTTTATTTGTTTTTACTGTTGTGAGCCACCCTGAGTCCTTCAGAGAGAGGGCGGCATACAAATCTAAATAAATAAATAAATAAATAAATAGGCATAAATCCTGGTCCAGAATAGATATGGTATGGATGACATCAGAACTGAAAGCATCCTGAAGTGGAGTGTGACCTGATTATTCAGGCAGTGACTCCGAAGCCGCTTAGAATGATAGGGCTGCGGGGCGGAGCTGCTTGATCTGGCAAGCTGGTAACCAGCCTCACGCCAGTGGCAAATAAACACACGGAGGTGCCTCAGGAAGCAACCTCCGGCAAGCTGCAAAGAGAAATTGATGGCGGTGGAAGCGGTCTGGAGCCCCAGACACACTAAGAACACCACCAGCAGCCGAGGGGAAGCTTTTTTTTTTTCCAATCTCCAATCCACAAAAAGTTGCGCAGCCTACCAGAACCTTAAAACAGTCCACAAATCAGTTTAAAAGTAAAGAAAAATTATAGACCAACAGAAATTACTCCAAAAAAATCTCTGATTAAATCAGAGAAATCTCACACCAGTCTGTTCAGTAAGACTGAGTGAAAAACTGAAGTAGGGGGCGTGGCCAGACCAACAGAAATAGATTTGAACACCCAGTCTATCAAGTTAAGAACAAGTGAATACCCATGTGGATTGTCAGAGCAGCGAAGCTGGAAAATGATAAGGTAGAATATTTCATAAGATTCCAGAATGTTGAAGAGGAAAAGGGGGAAGACCTTATGGAGAAAATTGCATAATTACTGGAAGAGGCAATGGAAATAGACAAACAGGAAGCTCGCTATGGGATGGAAGAAGAATTTAGAGTATATACAAGCTATGCGAGAAGAAACACGCTTCCCAGAGAGTTACATGTGAGATTTTCAACAAGAGTGGAAATACTCCAAAGAGTAAGAGATGCACCGTTGAAATATAAAGGAAGAGAAATAGTAGTCTTGAAGGAGACATGCAGAAGAGTAAGAGACACAAGAAAACAGTACCAATTTCTGACAAGGCAATTGATTAAATATGAGATAAACTTTAGATAGCTAATACCTGAGGGAATATTGGTGACTTGGAGGGAAAAAAGACAGACTCGACACGGTTGAGAGTGCACAACAATTCTATGATCAGTACTTCACAGCACATGAGGTAGAAAAGGGAGCAAGCAGAGATGTTGGAAGTGACAGCAGAAGGAAATATACAAGAAGAAACTGAAACAGAGGAAAAAGAGAGAAGGGAAAGAGAAGGAGCAAGACAGAAAGAACAGAGAGAAATAAGATCAACTAGGACAACAAAACCTATCTATCAGTAAACAATGAAAGAAGAAACAAAATTACTATCAATTAATATAAATGGACTAAACTCACCAATTAAAAGAAAAAGAATTTTCAATAAATTAGAAAAATTAAAATTAAATTTAATCTGCCTTCAGGAAGTCCACATTAAAAAACAAGATAGCAAGCTTTTAGAGTACCCCAAATTTGGGAAACTATATTTTTCATTAGCACAGCAAAAGAAAAGAGGGGTGGCTTTATACTTTAAAGAAACAATAAAGGCTAGACAAATCTTTGCAGATGTAGAGGGGAGAATATTGATAGTGGTGGTAACAATAAACCAAAAACAAATACTGTTGATAAGGATATATGCACCAAATAATAAGCAAGATGAGTTCTATGGAAAATTACACAAGAAAATCATAGAATTGGAATATGAAAATATTTGTGTGGTAGGAGAATTTAATGCAATTGTAGATGCAGAATTTGACTATATGAGCAGTAAAATAGGTAAAAAAGCCAGGAAACATTTCCAAAAACCTTTTTTAAAATGATGGAAGAAATAGGAACGCAAGATGTATGGAGAGAGATGCATTCTAAGAAAAATCAACATTCGTTATATTCAAATAGGCATAAATCCTGGCCCAGAATAGATATGGTATGGATGACATCAGAACTGAAAGCATATGTGCAAGAGATAGAAATAGAACCTAATATTTGGGCAAATCATAATCTGATGAAAGTTGTATGGAAAGGACAAAAGATAAAATGGAGATGGACGTTAAATCAATCAATACTGTAAGAAAAATAATTTATACAAAAGATGGAAAAAGAATTGGATTTTTTTCTTCAAAGAGAACAGGAAGGAAGAGACCTCCCTACAAATTGTATGGGATACTGTTAAAGCATATACCTGAGGATTAGCAATAACATATAAGGGTAAGAAAAATAATAAGAAGAAACAAAGTAAGACAAACAGGTCTTCCGGGTGCGCTTCAAGGTGTTGGCGACTACCTTTAAAGCGCTCCATGGCTTAGGGCCTGGTTGCTTGCAAGACTGTGTTCTGCCACAAATAACCTCCCACAGGCCGGTTCGCTCGCACAGAGGGCTCCTCAGGGTGCCGTTGCCAAGTCATTGTTGGCTTGCGACCCCCAGGGGGAGAGTCTTCTCTGTGGCTGCACCCACTCTCTGGAACAAACTACCCCCAGGTATACGCATAATCCCAGACCTTCAAACTTTTCGTCAGTCCCTTAAGACATTCTTGTTTCATCAAGCCGGTCTGGCCTAATGCCCCTCTCTGAGTTTTTAATTGAAATGGATTTGGAGTTTTAAATCTGGGACATAGTGATTTATTTATCTTTACATT
>JANHZT010003910.1:66492-77730 GCA_032468215.1 Stegonotus admiraltiensis
TCTCATTGTACACCGCCCTGAGTCCTATGGGAGAATGGCGGTATAGAAATCAAATAAATAAATAAATAAATAAAATATATACTTTCAAACTATGATAGTTAATGAACTTATACCATTTAAATGAATGAAATGTAAACCAGCGCACACTTATGGACAGAACTGGCTAAGGGCTGTTTAGATTTCATTTGATAGGTTTTAGTAAGTCCTAATATTCATGCTACTTGGGACTTAGGGAGTTTTAATTATTAGCTAAATTATTAAATTATTTATTTAGCTAGTTAGTTAGTTATTAAATTAAGTGATCTAGAAGGCACCAGATAAGACTAACATAATCTGAATGTAAAGTGATCAGCTTTTCAAAGAATTTTGGAGGTGTTTTTTTTTACTTCAAATGATGCAGCTCATAACTCATCCCTAGGTAAAGACTGGGTATTATATGCAATAGCACTAAGGATTTTTTTCTATTGCTGAAGTATCTCAAGCAGATAACAGAATGCCCAAGTCTGTTCTTCCATGAGCTATTAGATTCAGTTATAGTATTTTATTAGAAGCAGAAGAAAGGAGATTGTGAACAAACACTATTAATAAGTGAAGTTTATTTGCAATTATCCAGGTATATCAATCTCCAGAAACCTCCATGTCTCCATAAGGCACAATCTGCAGTGACTTGTGGGAAGTGGGAATAGGAAAGGGAGATGTTAAAAGCAGAAGCATATTCATTTTTAAATTAAAACAAAATACACAGCAGTTCTTGTTCACTGTCAGACCTTGAGTGAAGCTATCTTCAAACCATCTTTTGGGGAAAGAAAAAAGTAGCTTTCCTCCTTTTCATCACCTCTCATGTTTAGAATGCACATCAGTGCATTCCACTAGCACGCCACCTCCGTTTTGAGTTAGATCCTTTCTATTCCAGTCCCTCTCAATGTAAAATTCAGCTAAAACTGGACAGTGACTTGATGCTACTCCACCCCATGACCAGTTATCAGGGATCCAAGGATTTGTAAGACCTTCTCTTACAACTGCCCAATGACCTGTGGAAACAA
This sequence comes from Stegonotus admiraltiensis, assembly GCA_032468215.1. NCBI lineage: Eukaryota > Metazoa > Chordata > Lepidosauria > Squamata > Colubridae > Stegonotus > Stegonotus admiraltiensis. Next base: position 67,536 of record JANHZT010003910.1, read on the forward strand.
AATGGTGCAGGAGAAAAAGATGAGTGTCAGTATTTGGGAAGACAAAAAAAGTCCTGACAAAAGAAAGCTTATTACTTTTAAATGTTAATATGTGGGTTTTATTAGCTATACTGCATCAAACATTATAGCATCAAGGAACTTAGTGAGTACAAACCTATAGTGCTCAGAAACACCAGGGGTGGCTGGTACTAAATTTAAATTTTCTTCTGAAAGAAAATTACAGCACACGAGCCTTGGTTGCACAGCGGACTAAACTAAAGTAGCACTTAGCTGCCAGATGCCTGCAATTACTGTGAGTTCAATTCTCACCAAGCTCAAGGTTGACTCACCCATCCTTTCGAGGTAGGTAAAATGAGGACCCAGTTTGTGGGGGCAATAAGCTTATTTTGTATAAAATAGAACACCGTTGGGGGGGGGCAAAAAAGCCCTACTAAGCAGGTATATACAAAAGTATGGAGGCTATTGCTTAATGCATTGTAAGCCGCCCTGAGTCTCCGGAGAAGAGCAGCATATAAATCAAACAAATAAATAAATAAATAAAATACAGAAAATGAAATTAAACAAACATGGGAAGTTATTATCTAAAAGAATGATTATTCTTCTGAATAATTACTATATTTCTAAATTATTAAAATTAACTTCTAGTTTACAGAGAAAAAATATTAAAGAAAGTAGATAACATAAGGGGAACCTGAATACTCAAGGTTATCATGCCTTGTAGTCAGCTGTATACCCAAAATACAGTTGAAGGAGTAGAGTATATATTTTCATATATTTCCTGCTATTCTAAGGTAGAATCTAAACCAAGCTGTTCTGTAAACTTTTAAAGAAATTGTAAATGTAAATATGTAAATAATATAAAGCAATATTATTAATATAATTCAAAGTTCAGCCTCTAAACCAAGGGAATAGACAATCTATCCACTTGTAGCATTGTCTCATCTACTGCAGCCCTTGATTTTCCCATAAATGTTACATACAGACCTTGATCAACAAAACATTGGCTATTCTAATGTAAACCATACACAAATAGCAACCTTTAAGCAATTAATAGGTTTTAAATGTTAGAAGCAACTCCCAATTACTCCAGGCAGCAAAATATCTGACTATATTGTGGAAGATGAATAGAGAATGCTAAGATAGAGCCTACATAAAGCTGGCATGATACTGCAAGAAACAGGCACATTTCAAAATAGCATTTGCTATATTTGAAGTAGTCACTGAACTAACAATGATATACAATAATTGAAATTCCATTTGCAAAATGGAACCTTACCAGTGAAAATCTTTTTCAAACCACGACTGATCCAGATATTGTCCAGAGATTTGGAACCTTGAGGATTCTTTGTGCTGATGTTTGTGAATGTACTTGCAGGAACCAGATGGTGGAACTTTTCCTTTCGTAACAAGTCATGGTCACTACTATCAGGGGGCTGACTAAAGTCACCCAAAATTACCACATCTTTTTCACCTAAGGTTGGAAACAGTAGTCATGAAAGGTTAGTAGAAAAATGTCAGAACTGATATCCAGATGCTATATCTTGCTTCAGCTCAGTCTGAATGTCCCAGCTTTTCAAAACTGCTGCCCACTAAGGAGATTACTTCTGTGAGAATGTCTGTGATATACTGTAATACCACTGTCTCTTCTATCAAGTCTATTCTCAAATCTTAGTTCTAACCCTATCCAAAACTCTGTCATTTAAAACTGTTGATACTACAACCTATCCCCATTTTATTTGCTTATAAAACGGAATATGATACTAGTATCATTTTTGCACTATTGTATACTATTGTAGTATACAATAGTGCAAACAAAGTGATGCGACTGACAATACATCCATACAGGTCTCTTGTACACCTAAAATGAAATTATTGGGGATAACTCTCATACCCAAATGAATAGGTTTATTTATTCGGTTCTTTTCATTATTCTTAATTTAATATTATCTAATTATTTGTTTCTTTTTCATTTGGATTCTGGGAAAGAAAATCATGAATTTAGCTAGATTAAAGAGATGATATTTAGGAAAACATAGATATGTATATCGTATTAAAAAAGTACATTAAATTGAGTATACAAGGACTAATATACACCACCTGGCTTTGAAAATCAGAGGACCACTAAATGACAGCAAAGAGATACTGAAAGCTTTCCTCCCCCCAACTAAGTTACATTAATAACATGCATTGTTATTAATATTAATAATTAATATAACAATATACAATAATAAATGTGCTATAATACAAACAGAGCTACTAATATGCTAATCTGTTGTTCAAAGGGTATGAGAAAATACTGTTCAGGAATAAAACTGCAGACAGTTTTATCCTAAATCCTCTTATTATTTATACATTAAAATATTCTTCTTTTTATACTAAGCAGTATAAACTGAAAAATCCTCCCAAAAGGGATTTATGTCTAGGTAAGTAGGTAAAAGTTTGCAAATACAAATGGATTTTCTCCTGTTTCCTGTTAAGATACCCAATGATTGCTCTTATTGCTCTTTCCTAACTTTTGTATGCAAGCTCTGTTCCTCCCATGGAATTATTCTACCACAACTTTTTGATTGTTTGAATTTTAAAAATAGTATATATCCTATAGATTTATTTTAATCAAGTACTTTTAATTGGTCTCAGAATTGACAATAGTGGCGATCTGTTTTATAAGAAATAATCTGCTCTTTATCAGACTAATTCATTTTTTCTATTTAAATAAGTATAATCTATTGATAGATTGATTCATTAATTTATATAGGCAATAAATAGGGTTGTACTGAGTAAAAAAAGAGTTAAAGTTAATAAGTATCCATGATTAACATGAAAATTATAATTATTTTGGGTTATGAAAAACAGTCACCAATATTTTCCACTATATTTTCCACTATATTTTACAAGTTATTAAGTTATTCTTTTATATTTTAACTTATAATTTATTAACAAGGTAAACTTTTAACTTATTATTTATTATAAATTAATAATTTATTGATTATTTTAAAAAAGTATGTATTGAGTCCACGTTCTGCTGCTGTTACATGCTACAAACTACAAACTAACCAGATGAGGGAGCTCACATTTAACAATAAATTTGTAATTTAGTGGATCAAATGCTAACTACATTAAGAAGACTTGCTATCTAACATCTGACAGCTTCAATCCTTATAAATCTCCTCTACCAAACACATTGCTTCAGAGTAGAAATTCATCCTAACTATACTTGTGTATGTGTGATCATGACATGCAAATTGTGATTTCTTTCACAGAAATAATTTGATTTTAAAGAACAAAAAGGGTCTTTTTGTTCCATCTAGGTCCATCTATTTTCCAGTTTCAAAACTGATCCAATAGCTGTCCTGTGCATGACCACTTAAAATGAGACAAGGAGAAATTAATAGTAGCTGAGAAAGCCAAACTGTTTTTAAAACCCAGTAACACCATATTGGTGAGATCACAAATATGGAGCCACACAGAGGTTTAAAGAAGTAATAGAAAAACATTAAATGCATACTGTACGTCTACAATCCAGATGTATTTATTATTATTTGGGGGGTAGGTTTCTCACAACAGCTATAGCTAAAACGTAAGTGTGCAGATTCAAGCAACAGAACAAAACCTTTTTCAACGTCATCTTTGCCCTACTTTTCATACAACTATATCCATAATTTAAAATTAAAACTTGTAGCATTAGTATCTTACTGCTGTTCTAGCTTCCTACAACTAGGATCCTGGCAAAATATCAATTTACTTAGGCCATGAGTTCAGTTATAGGATGAATACTGCATACCACAGTACTATATCAAACCCTGCAGATAACGGCCTGGCTCTCTATTATCTGCAGAGTTTGATATAGTATTGAGTGATCATCCAGCTTGATTATAATGGATTGATCACCTAACTTCTGCTACAGTTGTCAATCAAATCGTCTATAATCTTTAAGCAAGACCTCACACAACTACAATTTTTCTGCTGGCTTCTTCATTGACTCTGCTTGTCAGAATCCAGCTGTGAAACGTACTAATGGCTATTATGCTGCCACCTAATATTACAATAATCCTGCTAGCAGTGAAGCACCCGAATCTTGATCATGTGACACTGCAACAACTGCAAGGATCAGCTATAGTTACTTTTTCAGCACTATAAAATTTGACTGGTGGCTAAAATGGCAGTCATTAAGCAAGGACTATTTGTGTAAGTATTTGAAAATTTGTGGCTATCTCAGACCTCAATCCTTTAGTCAGTACGTGGTTTACTTATATTTGCCTTATGCGTATATATAGTATGCATCAAAGCCTTTTTTATTTAAATTTATACATTTGTTGTGAATATATGCTATTAATTTTCCCATTACTGCAGATTTTCCCAAGTTTAAGTTCCCAGTCAGATAACTTTAGTAACTTATTTCTCTTCCTAATTTGTACACAAGAGAGCCAATCTTGTGTAGTGGTTAAGACCCACACTAGAAATCAGAAGTCTGTGAGTTCTAGTCCTGTCGTAGACATGAAAGCCAGCTGAATAACAGTGGTAGGACAGTCACTCTCAGCCCAACTCACATTCCAGGATTCTTGTTGTAGGGAAAATAAGAAGAGGAAGGAGAATTAGGTATGTTCACAACATAAACAAAGGATTTTTAAAAAATCTAAATTTTTATTGCCATAAAAATGTATTTTATAAATTGAGATTTTCTTTGTTGATATATTTTTGCAATTTTGTCTAGAAAAAAGAAATCATTTTATTTCAAATTTAATTTCTAACTATTTCTGAGTAATCCTGAGTATTTTTTTCTAGCACTTTTGAGTATTTTTACATGTTTACCACATATAGTAATTTTTTCTTTCTATCTCATGGCATTTCCAGTAGTATTAAATTAGATTAATTGTCTGTCTTGGCAATTATTGGCAAGTTTTATACCATCTCTACAATATTTATACCAATTTTCTTTTAAGTTACAACTAGAGTACATTTTACATGTTTATTCCATAATTCCTCCTATTGTTGTGTTGTGACTGTTTTTTTTTTAAGTTTTGCATCCATTTTATGATGGAACATTTTATCTGTTCTGTCTCCAGCATTCATTTCTTTCAATTGGCTTGCATGGCTGATTCTAAAGCAGCACCCAGCTGACTCCACATCTGCCCATGTTTTCCTGAAAATAAGACCCGGTCTTATATATTTTGGGGCTCCAAAATAAGCACCAGGGCTCATTTTGGGGGGATGTCTTATTTTTTTTCATGTACAGGAGGCAGCGAGGGCAGGGGCTGACAGGAGTGGGAGTGCTGCTACCACCGGGCCAGCCCTCTCTGCCCAACCATCTGCTTCCCAGTGGTTGCAACAGGCCAACCTCTCAGCACGCCCCAGCCTCCGGCCATCCTGCCTGTTGGCCCTACTGCTGCTGGGACACTGGAGTTCAGGTTTTGCTCAGGCTGCTGCTACGCCGAAGCAGATGGCCATGCGGCACATCAGGATCGTCTGCCACCCCATGCCTTTGCCTGCTACTGGGGCTGCTGTACCTGCTACTGCTGGCCTTGGGAGCCTGTTTGCCCTCCTGGCTGCACTGCCCTCGGCCTCCCTGCTAGGCTCCTCCTGTCTGGCGCGGGGTGAGTCAGCCCAGATCTATAACTTCAGGCCTCCTGCCACTGGCCTGCCACGGCCCCTGCACTGCAGCTCTCATGCCAACTGTGCGAGGTGGGCATGGGGCTGCCCACAGCCACCTTTGACCTCTACCTCACCTGTGACAGCTCTGCTGTCACTTCACCTTCTGCCTGGACTATCCTGTCCAGTGGGCCAGTGTCACTGCCATGAGATGAGGTGAGGCAGGTGGCGGGGGGTAGAGCTGCCTCTCTCCCCTGCCAGACACTTGCCAAAGCTGTGCCAGATTCATGGGGCAGATCCAGCAGAAGGTACTGGTAATGGAGGCTGCTGGGGAGCAGCCTGGGCTTAGTGGCAGGCTGGGCAGAAGGCGAAGTGGCAGCAGTGGAGCAGCTGCAGGTGAGGTACAAGCTGAAGGCATGGGCAGCCCCATGCCCACCTCGCACAGCTGGCATGAGAGCTGCAATACACACCAGGGCGAGGGCCCAAAGAGCACTGGGCTCAACCCTAGTTCAAGACTTGCATTACCAAGTAGTCATGCAGCTGGCACTCAGCAGCCCGAAGGTGACAGCGGGCAAGGCAGGGTAGGTGGCATGGCTCCACCGGTAATTGCCGGTGAAGGAGTCCTGGCAGACCAATAGCATGGGGAGGCACTCCAAGATCGGAGATCTGGGCCAACTTGCCCCATGTCAGGCAGGAGCAGCCCAGCAGGGCAGGTGAGAGCAGCATGGCTAGGAGGGCGAAGAGCTCCTGTGAGGTCAGCAGCAGCAGGTTCAGCCTCTGGACAGTGGCATGGGGGGAATACGATCCTGATGTGCTATGCGGGCTTCTGCCCTGTCACTGTCACAGGCAAGCTGAGAGATGATGAGATGGATTGACATCTAATTTAATGGAGGCAGGTGATTCTGATGCACGGTGACACTGGGATCAGGCAGAGGCATGGGCAGGGCAGGTGATCCGATGCACTGCACAGTCTTCTGCCTCGTCGTAGCAGCAGCCTAAGCAAGACCCAGGCTCCAGGCTTGGTGGAGTGCAAGCCGTGATTGCTGCCTGCTCCAGAGCTACAAGCTACGGAAGAGAGGAGCCCTTGGCAGCGTGGTTGCCTCTGCACCATGGGCAGGGCTGGGGCTGGTGAGAATGTACTGGAAACACCTCCAGGGCCAGGAGAGATGGAACAAGAGGTAGCTCCCAGCCCTCACTGGCTCAGCCGATCCACGGGGCAGCAATTAAGGGGCCAAGTTGGCTCCAGGCCAAGCTCAGGGTGGCACTTTACATACATTGCCGATCTTGCTGCGATGCCAAGTCTCACGGTGCACCCCTTCCCACGCACAGGTGGCACTTGGCACCAAGATCTGACTGCTGGAGTCATGCTGGCAGTGAGGGAAGGGGCCGAGCCTTCATGAGGTAACCGGGGAAGGGAAGGAGCCACCATGCTAAGCACTGCCTCAGGGATCCCTGCCCGTGTTTGTGAGGGGATATGTGGTTTGGTGGATGGTCGTGGGTTGTTCCTGGCCCGGAGAGCTCTAGCTTCATCACCTCTTCCTTGGCCAGTGGTGGTGGGGTTTACAACTTCGATTTAGGCCTTCAATTTATGTGGGCTTCTGAATCGGTATATCACAAATCGAGGTAGAATGCCCTCCCATTAGTTACTTTTTTTCCCCACAGTGTTTTATTTTCTGCCCTTGAGTCTGCGTTTGGGCGATTTACACATCTGTCATGCTCTCCCATTCCATCTCACCAACTCTCTGCTTGCCTGTGGCTGCTGCTAAACATCAGTGGGCCCCATGCACTTGCTGCCTTCTGTGCTGGCTATGACACCCACCCCACCCATAATCCAGGCTGATGACAAGCTTCACTAGGGCTTATTTTTGGGGTAGGGCTCACAAATTAGGCGCACACTTAAAAATCAGGCTAGGGCTTATTTTCAGGATAGGTCTTATTTTCAGGTAAACACAGGACATGCACCTGTTTCATGGTTTCTCTCAAGATTTTTTTTTCAGAAAAAAAAAGGAAACAATCTGGGCACATTCTGCAATCCCAGTACCTCCAAATTTATTAGATTTCAGTTCCCATAATCCCATGCAAATGTGGCACTAAAATTGGGGAAGTAATGTATGCAACAAAATGACAGTAAGGAGGAATGCTATAAAACATATAGTTATAGCAGCAAACTTTAAAAGATGAAGGATAAGATGAAAAAACCAATGGGAAATCATCTCTACAGTAGCTTTGGGTTTTGGTACCATTTTTAACTAACATGAATGAATTACAGGCAAATGTTGTTTGGATGATTACAGGATTTAATGACTGTGAGTGTTTATGCACCTTATGAAGGTGGCAAATCACTGAACTGTGCCAGTTATGAAGCACTCCAATACCTGACATGGCTGCAGAAGCAAACCAATGCTTACTAAAAAGCAATACATAACCCTGAAAATACCCTTGATGATGGCTTTTAAAAACAACATCTACCCATGTGCTTTTTTGGGGGGGTCACTTATGCACAGGTAATCTGGCATAACATTTTTCATATTCATGATCAATGTCGGTAATTCATTTTTAAGCACTGTCTTGATGTTGGTTGCCTGATGTTACATATTATATGCCCTCGTCTGAAACTGGAGCATTCTGCCACTTGATTCCAAAATTAAATTTGTTGTGGTCTATTGGCATTTCAGTAGTCCTGAGACATTTTCACATGATGCTCAACATTTGCACTTTAAAATATATATCTAATGCTGAATTCATTCTAAATGGGTTTCATTTTCTGAATAGGTTGCATAGTAGCGTTCTCACTATTTCTTCATTTCTACACCCTACCCAACATTCATGTGATCTTGAGGGATTTTGCAGCCTACATTGGTTCAACCAAATTACTGAAGAATGTGTTCATCCCCTTCATCCAACAGCTGATCTATTTCATTCCTTTCAGAGAGACTGGCAGCCCCTTACCTTCATGTTACCTGCATACCTGAAGAAAACATTAATGAAAATTGATGATGACTAAGATATACTTAGTTCTTAGCTCAGACTAGAGATGCATTTTTTTTACAAAAAACAAACCTCTATTTTGGATTATGATTATCTGCATTATGGTTGTAACCATGCAGTACCAGAATGTATTCTGGTAAGCACAATTAGTAGAAGGAAATTTTCACTAAAAGCCACAACCTGATATACTGGTTTTAGAGCAATCATTAATTTGTTATATGGACATTTCAGAGTTGTCCTGAAACTAGCTCTAAAATTAAGAGGAATGTGCCTTTCATAATTGATAGTTGTGGTGCCTGCTCTGCATAGATGCTAGGCTACTTCCCTCTGCCTCACCACATTTTTACAGATTGATCTTGACCCTTAATTAGTTTATTATAATAATACACAAAGAGACAGACACACAGACACAGACACACGGACACAGAGAGAGAGAGTATGTACATCTTTCGGAATATATAGACTCTTATTTTCTAAATTAAACCCATACCAAAATCTATGGGTTCTATAAACCTTATTCTTCCAATATCTAAGCAGTGCAATGACTGATAATATACATTCATTTTTTATTAAAGATCAAATATGCCAGTTAAACCACTCAGTAAATAATGTTTTGACATAATTTAGCATTAGCTAACGAAAAGTTGGCTTTTAAAAAGGAAGGAGGATTTTTATCCATACTTTTTAATTGAAATCCAACGCATCTAGAAGGTGCCAGGCAAGGGAAGTCTGGTGAATACCAAAGGAGAGATGGATCCTCTTTAACATTATTTAACATTTTTATCTGATGGTCTTACCTTTCAGTGTTTCCTGTATAGTATGTGCAAAGACTGCTAATTTATGACTATTTTGATTCTTCACAGAATTTTCCCCAGTAGATGGCAATGGCACTAAATGCAAGTTAGCCAGTATTAAATTATTCATTCCAATCTAGGGACAAGCATAGGCAGCATTAACAGATTTTCAAGAGTCTGTTCACAAATACATCACAAATAAAAGATCTCTCCTTATTGCTCACCACTGTGCTCATCTGTGCTCATCAATACAATACAATCATTTCTGATTTGCAAAGAGACACATTCTTTTTAATAACCACAAACAGACCTCTACTTTAGTTTTGTTATCTTTTGGAAAATACATTACTAAAAATTTTTATTACAATATATCTAAGGCAAGACTATAAACCAGGGGTGAAATCCAAAATTTTTCCCTACCAGTTCTGCGGGCGTAGCTTGGTGGTCATGCAACTGGGTGGGTGGCTAACTCAATGTCACTCCCACCCAGTCAAATACCACCCTCCCAGCCACACCTGCCCAGGTTTTGTGGCTCCCGGTGTTTTCTGTGGGAAATGGGTCATGTGACTGGGTGGGTGTGGCTAACTTGATTGGTCTCACCCTTAGGAAATTTCTCCTTAGTCCTAGGTTGCTTCTCTCTTTGATTAAACTAACACCCACTCAGTCACATTTTTCCCAGTAGGGAAAAATTTTGGATTTCACCCCGGTCCAACTCTCAATAAAATAGCACAATAATATAGCACTGTTCCAATATTTAGAATAGAATAGAATAGAATAGAATAGAATAGAATAGAATAGAATAGAATAGAATAGAATAGAATAGAATA